>JAODAL010003823.1:0-166650 GCA_025379985.1 Phyllomedusa bahiana | reverse complement strand
TTGAATGTTTTAAGGGGTGTAGTTTCTTTGATTGAGGTCATTTTTGGGGGAAATTTAACTTTACAGGTCATCAAAGTCACGTTAAAATGGATGGTCCCAAAAAATTGTATTTTTGCAAATTTTCTTAAAAATTTGAAAATTACTATAAATTTATAACCCCCCTAATGTCGAAAAAAAAAAAAGGGAAAATTTAAAAAAATGAGGGGCCAAAACTACAGCGGGAATATGGTAGGTTTTTGCTTTTTTTTTTTATAAATTTTTTTTTTTTTTTTTTTGTTTTTTTTTTGGAAAATAACCATCTGTCTTACATGCAGAAATTTTTAAAGGGTTTGAAATGGAAAATTTTTTCAAATTTTTCAGATAATTTGTTTATTTTTACAAAAAAAAACCAACATTTTTTGGACCAAAATTTTTACTTTTAAAGACAATTTTTTTAACAAAGAAAACAATCTCTGAATCACTTGGATGGGTTTAAAAGTGTCAAAAAGTTATTCTGACAAAAAGTGGACCCCAGGGGACAGTTTTAAAAAAATGGGGCTCTGTAGAGGGGGCCAAAAATAGTCCGGCGGTTTGGGGGGTTTTTAAAGGGGTTTGTCTAAACTACAAGGATGGCTTTTTATTTTTAAAAGATCTTGTAAATACAAGTACTTTGCAATAGGGTGTCCTAACAGTGTCCTACCTATTTCCCAGATATCCTTTTCTTGAATGAGCTGCATCAGTTCCTCGGTTTGCTTAGTAAGACCTGTGGGAATCTCTCATGATTTGGGTGCCAGTAATGGTTGCTATAGCTAAGAACCCGGGTTTTACTGCAGGGTTTGAGAAGCCAGTAAACATGCCCCCGGATTCAAAAAGAAACCAAGAAAACCAAAGGGGTGAGGTAAAATGAAATCAATTTTGGAAACACCTTTAAAAAAGTTACTTGAGCCCAAACCATATTATCACTGGATTTTGACACATCTCTCCAGAATAGTGAGTGTTTAAATTGTGAGATAAGGCCAACAACATTTAGAGAGAGTATTTTACTCCCCATTGTACTTAATATGGGCAACATTTTTTTTCCCCAAAACCCTTTGGGATTTAAAAAATTTTAAAAGTATAAAAGTATACAGATTGAGGGCCCATGTGGGAAAGTTAAAAAAGAGTACATTTGGGAAAAAAATTTTCAAAATTTAAACGTGCAACCTAAATAACATAATTGGGAGAAAAAGGGAAAGAGAAAAATTTTTTCTGAACAGGAAATACGAGACGGGGACTGTTCCAGACAGGCACCTACAAAAAGTGGGGAAAAACTTTTTAAAAGTGAGGGGAATCGGGAAATTGGGGAGAAGACAAGTTTAGGGGCAGAATTGGTGTATTTAGGATAGATTTTCGGGGCTGTGTCTGAAATTTCAGTGTTTTTTTTTTTCCGGCCCGATACTAGTAAGTGTTATCAACTCAGGACGATCTTTTTTGCTCCCATTCGGAGAGTTGGTCGGCAGGGAGAGGAGGTTCTATGTGTTCAATAAGTCTTTCAGCATAGATGGGGACAAGCAAACTGTTGTGTGATTATCTTTTGTGACAATGAGCTTGACCGGGAATCCCCAGGCAATATTTTTTTTTTTTTCGAAATTTTTTTATTTAAAGGGGCATATTCCTTCCTCTTCATCATAGTTACCTCTGATAGGTCCCGTTTGGTCCAATAAAATTTAAAACCCTTTTTTCAAACTTTCTGGAAAAATTAGTGCTTTTTCCTAATTGCTTTAAGAAAGTTCCAGAAGAAATGCCCAAACTGGCAAATTTTTGGGAGGGGAGGGGAAAAATTTTTCTGTGGTTTTAAAGGGAAAGGGGGGATATGATCTATTGTGAGATCGAGATCTGGAGTGTTCTGGAATCACTGCAGACATCAGGTTTATCAGAAATCGAGCCAGGGGATTCTGTATTGACCAATTTTGGAATGTCACTTAGTCGAATTTTATTTCTTCTAGAATGATCTTCAACATCCAGAACTTTAGTTGAACGTTTTAGGTTGTGTAATTTCGCAAATTCCGCCATTTTGGTTTCTACATGTACTGTTCTAGAGATTAGTTGTTGAATAAAGTGTCCCATTATTTGCTTCAAATCTGATTGCAACACATACCTCAAGGAAGTGAATAAATGTTGGATAGTTGATTCAGGGATTCTGGTGGTACCGATCTTGCTGATCTAAGTCAATGGAGCTAGGTCTTGATGATGTGGGAGATAACGGAGGGGCGGATCTACATTCTCTCTGATTTTGAGAATTGGATGCAGGATTTTTGAAAAATTCTGTTAATTTTTTTGGTTTTTGCTTTTGTGTTTTTTTCGTAGTACCACCCATGTTGGCTTATATGTGTTAAAACTTTCTGAATGGGCTTATTCAATTTGGGTTTTTGAAAATTAGAGGGAAATAGCAGTCCACTTATCGGTCTGGTTGGAGAAAATTGAGCAACTTAATGAAGCTTTAGGAATCACAGATTTAGTGATAGGAATTCTCTGAAAGAAGCAAGTTTCGCTGTTTATTTGATATACTAGTGCATCTCAAAAAATTAGAATATCACTGCAAAGATTTAAATTTATTCAACAATTTAGTCAAATAGAGAAAACCCCTGATTATTTAGACTCATTACAGTATGAATTACAAGGTTTAATATAAAACATTTGTGAGCCCTTTTAACAAATAAAAGATAGTCCTGGAGAATCCCTTTAATTTTTAATGATATTCTAATTTTTGAGATGCACTAGCAGGTGATGCAGCTTTTCAGCAGAGTTAAAGACCACCAGGTCTTGTGCAATGAGGGAATCGTGGAAAGCAGAGAAAATCCTCTTTTAACAATGAGAGGTCTAGTTTTTGAGAGTACTATAAGGGCTTTAAAATAATAATTAGCCCCAAGTCAGAGGGATGGGTTTGTAGAAGAGTGCATCCACTGTAATGGAGCTGTGTGTTTTTTCTTGAGAGTAGGCTGTGGCTTACACCATACGTCAAGCTGCGGCCTAAGGGCTTGTTCACACTGAGTTTTCACTCCATGTTACAAGCGCTTTTTAGATCCGTCTCGGGAACCGACAGGACGGACCCAGAGACTGATCTAAACAATTAGCAGTGAGTTTATCACTGCGGGATGACACGCAGCGGCGTTCACATGAGAGATCGCCGCTGCGTGTTTCCATAGCGCAGCTCGGGTCCGTCTTTGAAAGAATTGCATGTCATTTCTTTCAAAGATGTACCCGGGCTGTGCTATGGAAACACGCAGCGGCGATCTCTCATGTGAACACCGCTGCGTGTTCCTCATTGCCTGCAGTGATAAACTCACTGCTAATTGTTTAGATCCGTCTCTGGGTCCGTCCTTTCGGTCCCCGAGACGGATCTGAAAAGTCTTGTAACACGGAGTGAAAACTCTGTGTAGACAAGCCCTAAGAGGTATGCATGGGTCCAGGAAATCGAGACTAGGAAAGGAGAGATGACTCACCAGAAGTCACCTGATTCTCACTGCTTCTCACTGCTCCCCTTGAGTATGCCACGTAGCGGGACCGGGGACCATGTGTGACCGCAGCAATACCTGGGGTTATTGAAGGAGCAGCCAGATGTCCGGAGCTCCCAGTGTCGGCAAGTCGGCAGCTGGGCTGTGTCCGGTTGCAGCTCTGTGACTCCTGCAGTGGCTCCCGCCAGATGAGGTAACCGGGAAGTCCTGCAGAGACACGGCTCTGTTCTGACTCGCTGTGTCCACGTAGCTCAGCAATGGCCGTTACTGATATCTGCAACCCGATAACTGGGGTAGATGGAAGGTAGGAGCCTCTCGCACTTTAAGGGTAGGACATCTGACCCTAAATTCTGGGCAACAATGGGTTTATTTGGGCCGATTTAAAAGTATCTCCTCAGAGCCCTCCGATTATGAGGCCATATGCCAGTGGTGCCAGGCCACACCCACTTTGTTCGTTTTTTTATGATACTAGTACATTGTGAAAGGAGTTTTTGAATGTCATAAGCAATATGTGTCTATTATATGATTTTCTTTTAAATGTTAAGTTTTCCTATGTACATGACTTCATGGTTTTATTCCCTGACCTTGATTCTGAATTCTGGCAGTGAGAGGATTGTTTGTTGTTTGTATTCCAGGCCAGCTATGGCCTGAAAGGTGTTAGTGTTATCAGCAGGACCTGCTAAGTGTGAAGAAAGCTGGAAAACCCTAAAGTGCATAAAAAATTAACCCATTATCTTTGCCTTGTCATAGCCTTAACGGTCTAATGTAAAATGATCTATCCCTGTCCGGAGAACAATAGTGATCATTATGTCATTACCTACTATTTGTAATGAGACTGCATAAAGATAAGCAGCAGCTTCAATAAAGTGAGGTTAATCTGCCATTCAGGAGTTTTATCTCTTCACTATTATAGCTACAAAGGACACGATTTTACAATTTATTTTTAATGGCATTAAACTACTGAAATAAAAAAAATACTGCCAAAAATGAAAAAAAAAAAATTCTGGGAATTTTGATTTTAACTAAAATATTCCTTTCTGATAGGAGTGTCCCTTTAAAAAAAGATATAGTTTCACTGTGATTTTTTAAACTTGAAATAGTTTGCTTGCTTGTATAATGTAATGCAGTACTTTTGCCCTTAGCAACGCCATGACCTAATAGCATGTCATGTGTCATTAGGATGTTAAAAAAGAGAAAAGAGCTATAAAAAGTAGAGGTTTCAGCTAATATCTCTCACACATTGCTGGTGAAGTTGATATATTTGGATTTAAACAGAATCTGTCATCCACACAAATAAAACAAATGTATACAATTTATAAAGCAGAAAAACAATGTTTAGTTTATGCATGCAGAATAGCAATTATAAGAACGTGATAAAATGGTGGCAAAATCTATAGTTCCATCAAGTCATCCCTTAGTATGCAAATTTATATTCAGTATAAAAATTGATTTCTGTGTAGAGCTAAAACAGATTAAACATACAGAATTCATTTTCTGTTAATCTATAAATGTGCAAAGAACTCTTCTATAAATTAATATAAAGGGATAGCTTTTATTGATATTGTTTCCCTTGGCTAGAGACCTGGATTTGTGTTGATAGTGAAGGAGGCAAGAGGTGTCTCTGAACACAGACTGCATTGGCATAGCTGCCATTTCATCTAAATCCCTTTCATGGGAAAATATGGCTCCAATACAAACAGAAAATACATTAAAGACTGGTGTAAAAAGGCTAATGTGAAGTTCTGGGTATTTTTTATATGTACTGTATGTGCTCTTGTCAGCATTTCCATATTTTTCATACTGTGGCCAGTTTAGGTTAATCTAATCAGTTAAAGTCACAGGAGTAGTTCATCTACAAAAAGGTTTATTTCTCTTTCCCCGAGGAGAACTTTTAACTCTTTGTTGTCTTTGTCTATTATTAAAATAAATAATAATTAAAATCTTTAAATATTTAAAACCAAACATTTAAATGTAAACAGATTAAACTGAATTTAAAGGGGTGTTGCCAAGAAGTCAGTTCCTTACCTGTTATCTGATCAGGAGACAAAATTAACTCAGCATGCTGAGTCACGGGAGGTGGAGGGGGGGTTAGATGGGGGTCTGAGCAGAGACAAGCAGTGCCAGGGAGCGTCTACAATGTTTACACAAATAATTACATTAGAACCAGTGGATTCTCTATACAAAAGACAGGATATTTCCCAACAGTCCCTTGCAAGTCCTTTATGTTCCCTGTCATCAATAAGAAGTGCATACGCACAAGCCCAGCCAGATCAGCTCCTGCGTGGGCTAATGTAAACTGTCAGGTAACTAAGGGCATGAAAGAAAGCTGTAGTTCTCAGAGGCTTCACTTTTTGTAATCACATATATTTAGAAAAGTGATTAAATACCCATTTTGGAGGATCCCACATCAACATTACATCGTTGCAAAACCCCTTTAAAGGGGTGACCTAGTTTGGATAACCCCATTTTGGATTATGGATTTCATACTAAAAGATTAGAGGTCTTGTTCTGGATATTCTAACTCAAATCACTGATTTTTAAAAGGGCAAATACTACGTATATCTTTCATGTCTTTGCACCTCGGGCGAAGGAAAACTGGGATATGATAGTGAGATAGCTGAAACTATTGGACATCTGTGTTAACATATGTTTTTATTGAGTTTTACAGTTCTGAGATGAACCAGATGTGGCTGTCACATTTGCATTACGGGAATCATCTGGTAACATTTATCTTAAGACTTATGATATGGAGTTGCCAGGAGTGTAACTTAAAAGGCTGGGGCCCATAGCAAACCAATGAATACATCTCCCTCCATCCACCCCCCCACCCGCCCTGCACAGTTATCATATTATACAAGAAACAAATACCTCACTATACATATTACCTTCATATTTTTAACAATACCAATGTTACCACTATGTAACAACCAAATAATATTATCACCACATAGTAACTACCATAGCAGGGGGGGTCAAAGGACTTGTCCTGGGAGATCATGTGACTGTAATGTCACCGCAGGTTCTTAATACCTATTAACTTCCCAGGAGAGCAGACAGAAAGTGTAAATGTAAAAGAGGGATGAGGAGGGAGCACAGAGCAATTATACTGACACACACACATCTCAGAGGATGGCTGATGGGGCATGCTGGAACGTTTAGTTCCACAAGTCCCAGCATGCCACATTTGTCATTCTTTGAGATAAGTCACTGTAGCTGCCATAAAGTGTCCATTGCATATATATCCTATGGTTTGTGACTCTGAACTTTAATATATATATACATATATATACATACATACACACTAGTATAGAATGCTGGGACTTGTGGTTCTATATTAGCTGCCTCATTCAGCTGATAAGGAACCCAGCATGTAGGTTCTACACATATAGACTAATGAGATTAGTACATATAATTAACACCGGGGGCGGGGGGGAAGTTTTTTTTTATATACATACATAGATACCTGTGCACTTACATCAGCGTCATCTATTTCTACAGGAAAAAAAATCTCCCCTCGCCCCATGCATACGGGGGATGTCCCTGTTCAGAAGGTCAGAATGAAAACCTCTCTAGTTCCTGCACCGCGTCTCTCCGGTTTTCTGTTTCCATTCTGTCTCTTCTGGACATGGACTTACCCCTGGCTGCGCTGCGCGAGGGTAGATTTTCTTTCCTGCATAGATAAATGACTGATGCAAGATCACAGTGATCTATGTATGTGTAGAAAAATCCTCCCCCGTGTTACATACAAGCATTAATCTGATGAGTCTGTGGCTGTAGAATGTACAATGTGATGCTTTGCCCGGTTCAGCTCTTCCAGCCACAGCTGGGCTCTCCCATGGTACACTGCAGCCGCTCGCACATGCACCACCAGACTCTTCCTACAAATATGATGGGAGTAAAGCTAACCTGGGCCAAGATGCTGCCATATAAGATTTTTTGCATAAAAAATTTACCTGTTTTGAATATTATACAAATTAAAGTAAAAAAAAAAAAAAAAGTATAAAACCAATCTTGTTCATAATCCACTACCTGTAGTATTAAAGAGAAAACAAAGTAAAAAAAAGTACATAAAAATATAGTGAAATAACCAATAAAATTAAAATGTGCTTCATCAAGGGTGGAGGGAGGGGCGTACCGGTTAGGAAGTGTTTATTGCTGATGGGGAGGGGGGAGAAATTTTTTTCATCCCGGCCCTGAGTGCATTTTAGCCTAGGAACGGCCCTGGCCATACATCTGTGTTAGCAGATCATTTAGATAGGTCTTACCTTGTATGGGAGGCTACCTGAACAAGAGGTGCTCATTTAAGGAAAGTGCTATTGCTAGACATGAGAGATTTGGGCAAATACTTCTAAAATAAATGGAGTCACAAGAAATTCACCATGAAATTCAGGGTTTGGAGAGTGATGATAATGTTCCTGAGGATGATGACATGGTAAATGTACTATAGATGTACATGGAAATAGAGTCATAAGAAATTCTTGATGGAAAGTCAGCGTGTTCTGACTGGTTATCTGAAGAGTTTGTGATGACGATGACTATAGTATATAGAATAATATGTCTCGTAGGGGGTCGCGGGGCCTCCGCTGCCCCCCACCGCAGCCCAACATCCCCGCTCGCAGGGTGGTTCTGGCGCGGACGGATACCGGTTGCGGGGCGCCCCTCCGACGAAAACCCCTCCAGACTCGCCTCGGAGGTTCGCCGCCTCTACTCTTACCTGAGCGCGTCCAAGCTCCGGTGAACGCCAGCGCCTGGCCTGTCCCGGCCGTCGTGCTTACTAGTGGCCTTGGGCCAATTAAGGCGTGCGCGTCTGCCGTGCTGTTCCTATCTAAATTTAAAAGGGCCAGTGTCCGATAATTGGTTATTTGTCGGAGCGCTGGCACTATATTTTCTATTTAAAAAAGGGTATCCGCGCCCCAGTAACTTCCTGCCCGTCTGTTGGTGTGTTTAATAGGTGTCGTTTAGAGAGTAATTGGAGTTCCGTAATTGATTACCAACTTTTACCAGACCGCATTGCTTTACGTTTTCGCTGACCTTGCCTGTATTGGCTTGCCTGCCCTGACCGTCTTGCCGTCTCTGACTTAATGAACCTCCTGCTGCCTGCCCTGACTTCATACCTGCCTGTCCCCGACTACGCCTCCGATTACGTACTGTACCTAACGAAAGATCTAAACTCTAACCACTACCAGGCTGTTAACCCCGGTACCCGCCTCGCAAGCAAGTCACGTCAGTGGTTAACTGACCTAGTTCAAGCCCTCACGCTGCACCCCGAGGCAGTAGGGTCCATCCCGCTTTTGCGGCGGTGCACTGGTGAAAACCCGTTTTAGGGCTACTTAGATTCCTGTTCACCTGGCGTGCATTAGCTACAGCAGTTCTTTGCTTTTGGCCCAGCGGATCCACCTCCTTCCGTTACAGTACAGAACTAGCCAAGCTTCCGCCAGGTACCATTCTGAGCCTGATCTCCGAGGACAGTTCACTACAGCTGTCGCCAAGCAGAGTCAACTTTAATCTGTGCATCGACCATCTTGCGGCCGAAGTATGCATAGGAACCTGGCGACTCGTCTGCCTCCACCTGCTGCTGCCCCTACCATTTTTGAGCACCTGCAATTCCGTCTCCGGCATCCATTGTGGACTCCTAGCCCTGCTTCGGCGCCGGTCCTTCACTGCAACTGCCACACCCCTACCACGAACCGCTACTATGGAGAACCCCCCCCAAGAAGTGCCGAGGGTTCATCAGCCAGAGCTCCATCCATCTCAAAATGATGGGGACACCAAGTTCATCTACAGCGAGCGAGCCAAGAGTGACCTTCATAATACAGCCTCTTGGTCTGGAGAAGCCATTGCTTGGGCTAACGCCACTTGTGGGATCGAGGGGATCCTCTGATGGCGGATCCTCCAAACATTCCTCCGGGGGTTATTCCGCAACCGTGCTTCGAGGAAACCTGCTGTACTTCATCTTCGGTTGGCTGCCAGCAGCGCTGCTACGGCTTACGTCATGGCTAATCCCACATTCGGTTCAGTAATTCCCGGTGTTGCAGTTTTCGCTACCATCCTCAGCATCGGAGCTGTGACTGGAACAACGAACATTAGGTGGCAACATTTATTGGCAAGGCCTCCGTGGCGAATCAAGAACGAGCTTGAGCCACCGCACAGGGATCTACCACAGCCTTGGATGACCTAATCCAATTGGCCATCTCGTAGAGTATATTCAGCTTCCTAACTAAAGGCCAACCAAATGAACTCTCCGCCTGCAACGGAAAACCATATCACGTTCCACGCCGATTTTACCCCTCGCTTGGCTCCCACGATTATCCAGCGGTCCACCTCTTCCACCTCCAACGGCCTCTGAAAGGAACACGATAGCATTGGTCGAAGAGTCTGCCCCCTGTCCCCATGAGGAACTTCTCAGTCCGTCATAATGCAGTTGTGCTTTCATTGTTGGTGGTTCTGGCCAGTTTCGATTGGGGGAGCTGGTGTCCGGTGCGCTCGGGAAAACTCCGCACCGTAGGGCTGCGTGGGAGAGAGCTCACCCAAGGTGTCCAAACAGGGCCTCTCCACCCCGTCTTGAACAAAGCCCGGAAACAAAATTGTGTGCTACTCCGGACAGCACCATTTTCCAGGCCACCGCCTTTATCGACTCAGGATCGCAGGAAACATTCATAAGCCACGAACTTGATGGACCAGGTTTTCGTTCTCCCGTGACAGTCCGGCTAGCAGAAAACCCTATGGTACTTCACCTCGGTCAGCCGGCCGTGGCGAATGCCCTTAAGGACCTATCACCGCCTCTTTAACGGCCCCCCTCTTTCTAGCAAATTGGGGCCTTACCTTCACAAGGAGACGGTGCATACTTAATAGGTCACGACCCTCGATCCTCCTTCCCTCGTATATACCTTCTGGCGTTTCCTCCCTTGGCTTTGCATGCCCAAACCCCGCACATATTTGATTGGTGTGCACAGGTGAATGTACATGGCACAGATATGTTTCACCGCGATCCATGGCTCTTCACTTGTGACCATAACAAAAGCCGCAACACTCATGCCACAATGTCGTCCTCCCGTAAGTCTGCCGAAACCTCCTCCAGGTCTAACCATCCGCCATAACTGGTACCTTTGGAGTCAGAAGTCAAAATTTTCGGAGAGAGCCATTCTGAATAATCACTCATCCACCACACCGCCTTATGATTGTCGCCCAATGACGTTCAACCTGGCTGTAACTGACCTCCCCTGCGGCCGGTTTTACCCTCTCTCCATCCCGGAGACGTAAGGCATTTCTGAGTACCTCAAAGGATGAACCTCCGCCAAAGGATCATCCGTTAAGTCCACGAGTGCTCCGCTGGATGCCGCTTCTTCTTCGTGGAGATAAAAAGTAACAGGTTCCCGACCGCCCAGCATTCGACTATCGGTGGGCCTGAATAAACATTACCATAAAAAAACCGCTACCCGTTGCCCCCCTAAATCTCCGAACTATTTTGACCAGCGCTGCCGTGGTGGCGAAAATATGTGTTTCTAAACTGGGATCTAGACGCATGGCCTAACACTTTAAGTCCGCTATTAGAAGGTGACGAAATTGGAAGAACGGCATATAACAAAGAAACAACGGAGCGGGACGGCCAGTTATTCGAGTATTTGGATACTGCCTTTCAGATGTCTCTTGCACAGACGCCCCGCATTATTTTTTCAGAACTTTGTTAATGAGAATCTTTCGGGACCTACTCTATGTCTGTGCAATCGTCAACTTGGACGATATTCTCATCTTACCAGCCCCGTGATCTCTGAGCCTCATACGCCAACCAAGTCCGACCAGTGTCCTCAGAGCGACTCCGCAGCTCATCAGCTCATTGCCAAAGCTCCGAAAAAGTGCCTTCTATTGAAACGTGCCAGCTAACCCTTCTAAGGGTAACAATCGTCTCAGATAGAGGGTCTCCGGTATGGATGCCCTTACCAAGTCCACCGCGGTGATGCAGTGGCCCCCAACCGGTGGGTCCTTCGGCCAATATACTACGTTTAGTCTGGTATTTGCAAATTATTATATGCACATTCAATCCCCCACTTCTCACAAAAACGGGCGGCTCCCTTGGAGTCCCTGACTAATTGAAGAATTGCCAAATTCACCAAATCCTGGCCACCCAGATATCCCAAGAAGCCATACAACCGGCTCAAAGGCGCAATTGCTTCGGCTCCGTAAGTCTGGTCTCGTCCAGACCCTAACTGGTCCGTGTAATTCTGGAAGTGGGATGCTTCGTCCGTCATGTGCGCTGCGTGCGGCACCTCCCTGCAGAGATCCTCCGCTGGTAATTAACAACAATACCTGTGGTTTTTTTTCTCCAAACATACCTCTCCTGCCAGACAGAAAACTACTATTACCATTGGTGATCTTCGTGGAATTACTGGCCATAAAGCTTGGGCGACTTGAAGAATGGCTCACCTACTGGAAGGGGGCTCGCCAACCCTATTGACATTTTCACAACCACAAGTAACCTCCTATCATCTTCAGGTTCGGCTCGAAACGCCTGAATCCCCGGGCAACTAGGTGTCATTTTCTTGGCCCGTTTTGTACTTCCGCCTACATTTTCGGCCTCCGAAAAAAAACCTCAGAGCTGTATGCTCTAGGTCCCGAACCTCGTGAACATGCATACAGTGGGTATTCAGAGGCCCCCCTCCTCCCGAAGTCACATAGACCCCCCGGAGAAGACTTTCTACACTCTGCCCCCGTGTGACCACCAGCACCAAACCACCCGGGAAACGTAAGTGCGACCTGCCTAGCGCCTTAAGAATCCTTAAAGTTGTTGGACACTACTTATACTACATATGGCTGGTTCAACCCATGAGTTCAAGGTCGCTTGCCAAATACAGAAAGCCCGATAATTAACAGGTTGCCTACTCTTGCTCACTGACATGAGGGACTTTGTATTTAGCCTGCCACCTCCTGTGCCCGGTAAAAAGGTTCCATCACCTCCAGCCCGAGGGCCACTTCAGCCGCTCCCTTTGCCAGAAAAAAAACCCTGGACACATGTAGCCTATGGACCTATACTATTACGACGGACCTCCCACCACTCCTCTGGAAAACACGGTCCCAATTTGTGTTTTACCGAGCCCGATTTTTATTTCTTCCAAAATTGCTCCCCACTATTCTATCCCACTGCCTGGTTTACCCTCTGCCCCCCAACTGGCCCAACATTTTTGCTGTCACGTTTCTTCCCGTCCTGCACTGTTCTTTACCTTTTACATATTGTCTACCAGTAAAGGGGAGTTTACCAATTTAATTGCTCAAATATTTGGCGGCTTTGTGTGTCATTGCATGTCCAGTTAGACTTCCTCTTCTGACTCTGCCCCCCCCCAATACCACCTCCCAGACTATATGATGGGCAGGTTGGAGAGGGTTAATCCGAGGTGTGGGACACCTACCTAGGCATTTTGTTTCCCGCCCATCAGATAACTGGTCAGATCTTCTTCCCGCTTGTGCGTCAGTTTTTTCTTTATAAACTTTCTTTAGATTTGCGATAATCCCGCCTGGGCTCCCCCTTTTTTTTGGTCGCGTTTGGTGGTCACAATCCCCTCCCACCTCATCCCCCTGCTACCCTCCGTGTCAATGTTCCTGGCCGTTGGATGCCCAAGTAAAGGACATCAAGGCTATTATGGCAGCATCACCACGACAGTTCCCTGTATCGGGGCCTTCTGCCCGCAGACTAAAGTCCATGACTGTACAGATTACCGTATTGTAGCAGTGAGCTCCGCCCCTATTTGAGCCAGGCGATAGAGGGTTTAGCTATCCAGCAAACATATAAATACGCTTTAGGGTCCTAACTACATATTAGGCTCCTAAATACGTAGGGTCCCTTATGGAGGTACTGCATACGTCCTAATACCCGGGTGATCTCTATCAAGCTTCCGCCTGCCTCCTACAGCACTGCCATTTTTCCCGAACTATCCTTCCTACTGTCTTTTTCCCCCCTCTCCTCAAGCCGGTGGTTGCCTTGAAAATCGCTTCTCCCGTGGACCGATTCTCGCCTTTCCTCCGGTGGCCAACTCTGATAACATCTTTTGAGGTCAAGGAGGTGTTGCACATTAAGACAGTGAGGGGGAATGCGGTTCTTTCTATCTGAAACTGTAAGGGTTTTCGGAGCCGGAGGAGCGGCTCGGAGGATGTGATGAACCTTCGGAGACCAACCTAGTCCTCCTTAAACTCCTCTCTAGGTTCTAAAAAGAGAGGGGGAGACCCTAAGGGGGGGTACTTTCACTGGCGGGGTCGCGGGCATCCGCTTCCCCCCGCGAACCATCTTCCCACTCCGCAGGGTGTCTTGCGTCGGCGACTGCGGAGCGGCCTCGCGACCGTAGCAAGACCACCCCCTGTGATAATCCACTCTGCTGCCTTCTCGCCCGCGCGTACGTCTTTACCTGTCCGCATGGCTCCGTGAACCGCCGCAGGCCTGCCTGTTCCGCGACCTGTTCGTGCGCGCGTGTCCCCCGCTTAAAGTGCGCGCGCGCCGTTGCCGGCTTCTCTATAAATTTTAAAAGGGCAAGTGTCCCGATATATTTGGTTATTGTCGGCGCGGAGAGGTGTCCTGTATTTAAAGATATCCTGCCCCCAGTTACTTCCTGCCAGTCTCGTTGGTGTGTTTTGGTGCGTTAGACAGATATTGAGTCCGTATTGAGTTATACCCTTTGTAACCAGTCCCGCTTATTACTTTCTCCGTGACCCTTTCTTGCCCTTGTTGCCCGCCTGCCCTGACCGTCTTGCCCGTTCTCTGACTAACGTGGTAACCTCGTCTAGCCTCCCTGACCTGTCGTCCTGTTCACCCGAATACGCCATCCGGAGATTATCGTTTTTCTTTACCCTAAACCACGCTGTACCCCCGGACCGCCTTCGCAAGCAAGTCCACGTCAGGGGTAACAGACCCTGAGTAGCCTTCACAGCCGCAAAGCAAGTCCCATCCCGCTTTGAGCGCGGGCTCTGGTAAAACCGTGGTGACTACTTAGATACCGTTCCCTGGGCGTGGCTTAGCTATCACTGCTTCGTTGTGAGCCCAGTACCGGGATCCACTTTCCCTTCCGTTAGCGAGATATAAAATATAATAAATGGTTATGATTTTTTTAGTACAGCACTAAATGTGAATTCTTGTTGCCATACGGAAAAGAAATAAGACATACTCCGAAAATGAAGCCTAGTGCGCTTATTAGGAAACCAAACATGTATATAAAGACACTGTGTCTTATTTATTATGGGGTGAAACAAAGGGGTAAATAATAACACCTAAGTTTTATAGCTAATAAAAAGCAATATACTAAGACTAACATTATCACCAGTGTCTATATAAGTTAGTAATGACTAGATGTTATCAGAGGTACTTTGTAGAACTGAAAAAGAGTTCACTCTAGGGACTCTCATGTGAAGTTTCTTCCCCTCAAATTGGATGTCACACTACTTACCTTTCTTCTCAACCGTAACCTGGACCAACCACGAGAAACTTTCTTTCCAGCCAAAATGTATTCATGCAGAATGTTCTGCACAAAATATTAGTCTTTCAATTTTTCCAGCACATCCCTATCCAAATTCTCCATCTACAATATAGTATTCCTTGGTGCCCCATACCACAATAATAACCCCAAACAGTAAAAATTCCTTTAGTTATAGGGCCCCCCACAAAGTTATAAGCTTCCTTTTGTGTCCCCATATATCAGGTACATCCCCATATAGTATTTAGTAATGTCTCCTATTTGGTAGGTAGGTTGGTTCATGTATATTTTACATAAAATGTTGAGTACTTTTGTAAATTCATTATATTCTACCTGGCATAGTACAGTAAACTAACTACCTCTGCATTACAGGAGCTCAGCTAAGCAGATATGGTTCTCCGATATTGTCAGCTTGTGTTTCCAGTGACAACCTGCAGAATTGCAACTGCAGCCCAGGACTAGCATATAACGGCAACCTACATTCAGGATAAGATGAATTGAAGTGCTGTAATCACTTTTCATTTGCTGTATAAACTAATCTTTGCTAACCCCCTTTGGGGAGGTTGTATTAAATTAAAAACAAGCCTGATTATTTAGTATTCCAGGATCAGTGCCACTTTTGTCCTTGGGTGGCATTTGGTATTGCATCTTATTCTGGGTTCACACCTAGTTATTTACTATATCAGAGGTATCCATCGGGGTACCAGGTAAAAAAGGTACCCGACAGATACCTTAGACATCAACAGAACAAACATAGTTTGCTCTATTTGTCAAATATACAAGACATTCTGCATGGGACACAAAAGCATGGTCTACAACTCTTGTGTGCCCTGTACAAAAACATCTACCGATGGACCAAGTGTAGTCCGAATAGGACTACCTTTGTTCTATTAATGTCTATGACTGCGTCGTGATAACCGTCGGGGTACTTTATTTAACAGTACTCTGACAAACTCCCCTGACAGTCAACAATAAGGTGTGAACCCAGCCTTTGCCTCACTGAAATTCATTGTAAAGTTCTGAATTGTTAGGCCTCAAATGTGCATATACTGCATGTATACAGTGGAATACCCTTAACAAAGTTATTTAAATGTATACTGTTGCATTCCCACATTTAGCCATAGGCCTCAATAGTCCAGCTGCAGTCTGTTTTTGACTGTTTTGACATATGGTCTATGCTATTCTATCCCACAGATAAAACATATACCCAGGCATGAAGCAAATCGAACATAGTGAAAGTAGTAAAAATGCAACCAGCTTTAGTCAGTTGAAGTCTTAGACCCTATTCATACAATGTTTTTGGCCTTGTAGTGGTATCCAATTGATTCTGAGGCAGGGCTATGGGAATCTAAAGTGCTGAATTGGACTACATTTGTCCTGTAAATCCTTTGTTTCTGTCTTAGCCCTATCGCAGTACCCATCAGAATACCTTTTGCAAGTTATGCTGATGGGTACCACCAATGGGGGCCAAACATATGATGCAAATAGAGCCTTACTTAAAGGGAATGTGTCATCAAAAAATGACTTATTGTTTAACTCACATTTTTATGTTAAACACATTTTGTATGAATTATTGGTTGTGTTTTTTTAAATTTTCCTGTAGTTTTCACTTTGGCCACTGAGCCTAATAATCGTCTGACACTTCCTGTTCTGTTTAGAGAGCTTTTCAGCAGTCTGCTCATTATCAGTTAAAGCAGGGTCAAGCTGAATGGAGACACCATTGTGTACAGATAACACAGAATCCACCAGTCACAAGAGGAGATGTCACAGCTCCCCCTCTCCCCTCTCTTCACAGTGAAAACTCTACTATACAAGTCTATGGGACAGAATCTGTCTTAAGAATCCTATGTGCATGAAGCTGCTGTAAAGCCTCTCTCTGACTGCTGTTAAAGCAGTTCCCCACAATCATATATAGACGGCCGAATAGAGAAATCTACAATCAGGAAATAAAAACTGAGAGGAAAAGCATATGGATCAGGGTCTTGATTTAATAAGTAAAAAAAAAAATTGCCGACATACTCCCTTTAAAGAGGTTGTATCATTTCATTAAATGGCCTTCAGAATAAGGGGAAAGTGAAAACAAGCAACTTTGCAATTGGATGTCATTAGCAAAGCTGTCTTGTTCTCACAGTTTTCCTTATCTTCTGTTTCTGTTTACACTGATATCCAGTGCTGGTCGGATCCCTCCTCCTTGCATTTCATTAGCTGAGAGCTCATTTACATTCTGCACCCCCCCCCCCCCCCAGTCGTATTAACGTATTCCTGCCTCTCACTCAGAATGAGGGGCCGTGAACAATTTCACTCTATACAGTTAGCTGCCTCCTCATTGACACTGCAGTTGTATCTATAATCATAAAACAGGAGAATTGTGCCCGGTGCCTTAATGCTCCTGCGTGTAAGGGACCGAAATTTTTTTCACTCTATACAGTTAAGTGCTCCTCATTGACACTGCAGCTGTCTCTATAATCAGAAAACAGCATTATTGTGCCCGGTGCCTTAATGCTCCTGCGTGTTGGTGCCTTATGTAAACGTGAATCTGTGCTGGATTCAACTGTAGCAACCGTCCAGCTGTGAGAGATCAGAACTGAGTTCATGGAAGACTGTTTAGTCTGAATGCAGGTATGTAAACAGCTCTTAAGACTGCATAGTGAGAGGACAGTGACATGTGGAGGGGACACACACACTGGAGCCAGCATGAACAGTGAAGGGGGGATGATGTCATCCCTTTTCAATTAAGAAACGCCCAGCTGGGAGGGGAAGAAACGCCCTTGAATTTCAGGAAATGAGAGGATCAAGCTTCAAGAGGACAGCCGAACTGATGAAGCGATACATCCCCTTTAAAATCTAGGTAAAATGTAGAATGACAACACTAAGAAATGAATAGTACAAGTTTTATTTGTAGGTAGATTTTGAACATGGCTTAAGCTTATTTTTTCTCCATAAAATTTCTGTCTAGAGCCTGTAATTTGAGTGAGAGAACAAAGGAAAGACAGGCAGCCATAAGTGCTATAGTATCTTTTTTTGTAACAGATATTTTGTTGGTATTTTGTTCATGTTTGCAGCTCTATAATTTGCCAGGAGACTACACATCATGTCTAATAATTCAAAATACCTTTTTTTTTTTATCACCACAGAGGTAGCAATAATTGGGCTTCAGCTACATCTTTTAAAGAATGCCTGTTGTGCCATACAGACATATTTCACAGTGTGTGCACATAAACCAGTGTTAAGAAGATAATAAAAAAAAGCATACATAATATATAAAGTAAAAGATCAACACTTAAAATAAACCAAGCTCCAATGTCTTTTATTGCCATATGAAATATATATAGCGGTAAATGGTAGGTTTGGCTTTATTAATGGTTTTATGCAAGACATATCTGCAGACAAGTAGTGTTAAAGGGGTCTTACTATCTGATAATGTAGTGGAATATTGCTATAATGTTACATAAAATAATAATTGGTGGGAGTGGAATTAATTATAAGAACCAAGGGATCAACCACCGTGGTGAGAAATGCAATGCAACTCAGTTAAGGTGCAGCCGAAACTGTTAGGGCTTGTCCCCCATGGCACAGGATATTTGTCCGTCTTTTAGACGATTTGCGGTTTTACAAACCGCCTGAAAACCAATAAGCAATGCTCCCCCATAGACTTCAACAGAAAATCCGTGCAGCAGTCCCCACTGCACGGATTTTCCGCCGGACGATTTTTTAAACGGCCTGTATAACAAAAAACTTAGAACATGTTAATTCTTCTGCACGGTTTTCGTGCTGAAAATGAACATGTGATTGCGAAGGGGGAGTTCTTGAATTCACAAACCGTGGACAAAAGCCGTCCCCCTACGTGCCAAAAAAAGACCAAATTCCGTTTAACAAGTTATCATGGAATGGATTTTTCCTTTTGATTTTATCCGTGTTAAGCCTCATCTGCGACTTCTCTGCCCAGGCCTCCAACTTATCCAGATCCCTTTGTGCTAGAACATTATCCTATATTGTGTTGATTACTTTACAGAGCTTAGTATCATCTGCAAAGATTGATATTCTACTGTGCAATCCATGTGTAAGATCATTAATGAATATATTAAAGAGGATAGGGCCCAATACTGACCCCTGTGGTCCCTACTAGTAACAGCAATCCAGCTTGAGTATGTACCATTAATCACCAACCTTTGTTTTCTCAGCCAGTTACCCACTTGCACACCTTTTCCCCCAGTCCCAGCATTCTCATTTTACTTATAAACCTTTTTATGTGGCACAATATCAACTGCTTTAGAAAAATCTAGATATATAAAATCCAATGCCTCACTCCGATCCAGTCTAGAATTGACCTCCTCATAGTGGCTGATAACATTAGTTTGACAGGACAAATCCTTCATAACCCCATGCTGGAACGGCGTTATACATTTATTTTCATTGGGATACTTCATTATTGCATCTCTTAGAAAGACTTCAAACATTTTACCTGCAACAGAGGTTAAACTTACCGGCCTATAGTTTCCAGGATCACTCTTTGACTCCTTTTTGAATACTGCCACCACATTTGCTATGCGCCAATCCTTAGGGACATATTATTATACAGTCCATAAATATTAAAAATAGGGGCCTATCTATCACATTAATTCCCTTAGGACATGGGGGCGTATGCTATCAGGACCTGGTGATTTGTCTATTTTAATCTTCTTAAGGCGGAGCTGCGCTTCTTCCTGGGTTAGACGAGAAACATTTAAGCTAGAGTTTACCTCATCCCTTTGCTTATCAACAGAAAGATCATTTTCCTCAGTAAATACATTGTTTAACAGGTTTGCTTTCTCCTCACCCTCTACAATACCTCCCTCAATACTTTTTAAAGGGCCAACATTTTCAGTCTTAAGCCTTTTACTATTTATGTAGTTTTTCTGTTTCCAATCACTTTATTTCCATAAGGTATGTACCTCTCACAGTGGGTGCTTAAGATGTTTTTAAAAAATCTCCCATTTATTATCTGTTATTTTTGAAGATCTTGTCCCAGTCAATGTGGTATAGGGCCTATCTGAGCCATCAACAAAGGATAATTGGAAATGTATTATATTGTGGTCACTATTTCCCAGGTGCCCCCCCAACCTGAACCTTTGTTACTCTGTTAGGTCTGTTAGTCAATATTAAGTCCAGAAGGGCCTTTCTTCTAGCCGGCTCCTGTACCAATTGGGAAAAGTAACTTATGACATTGAAAAAAATCTGTTTCCTTTATGAGAGTAACATATTTCAGTTTCCCAATTTATTTCTGGGTAGTTGAAGTCACCTGTAGTAAAAACCTCATTATAATTCGCCGCCTCAAGGAGCAAATCTTCAATGGAGTAAATCTTTTTCTGTTATATTTGGTGGCCTATAGCAGACCCCTAATAGATTTTTATTATTGTTATTAACCTGATGTATATATAGATCCATAATTACTCCACATGTTCATTTCCTGTATCTCTATCTTCCCGTAGTGTTGGCTTCAGACAGTACTTTATATAAAGACATACACCTTCCAATTTTTACAATCTCTTATAAATAGACTGTAACCCTGTAAGTTAACTGTCCAGTCATAGCTCTTTCAGTCATGTCTCACCCGATATGTCATATTTTTCTTTAGCAATGATTTTATTCTAGTTCGTTAATTTTTTGGCTGAGACTCCTGGCATTGGTCAACATACAATTTAGAGGTTTTTTGGTTTTCATTTTTTAAGCCTGTCCTTATTTACTATTACTATACCCCCTGATTTGAAATGTCATGTTATATTGGTGCTGCTGATATTAGAAAATAAAAAAGTGACACCTCCCCACTCTCATTAGTTCCAGCACTGCCTCTCCC
Source organism: Phyllomedusa bahiana (assembly GCA_025379985.1). Classification (NCBI taxonomy): domain Eukaryota; kingdom Metazoa; phylum Chordata; class Amphibia; order Anura; family Hylidae; genus Phyllomedusa; species Phyllomedusa bahiana. The sequence continues at coordinate 145,894 of JAODAL010003823.1, read as the reverse complement.
ATTTATTTCCCCGTCTCTTCCCGATCCCTGCAGATGACTTGTGTGCTCTGCAGTGGTCTCATGACTTTCCCTGACATCACAGTTCAGAGCGTTCACTTTCGAGTGGTAATGTCAGAAAAAGACACGTGACCGCTGCAACCAATCAGAAGATGCGGCAATGATGTTCTGGCTGTCTAGACCAGGAAAAGAAAATAAGACCTGGCAAGAGTATAGTGAGAGACAGCACTAGAACGGAGTAGACTAGGGAGGTAGGTTTTACTTAATTTTCTAACAGCATTACCAATATAAAATAAAATTCTAACCTAGACAATCCCTTTAACTCACTTGGTTCTAGCTTATTCAGATCAGCTAAATAACCATCCATCAACTTCCCCTGTTTTGTGCTTGAGTGACAGCACAGTGTAGTCTATGGAATGGTATTCCCAGTTCACATATTCTGGATACTCTGTCTCAGGCCATCTTGTTCCTGATTCTAGTTTATTTGGAGTCTTGTTCCAAGTTATCCCTAGTTTGTTCCTAGCCTGCCTTAAATTCAAGTTATCTTCTGGTTTTGACTTGGCCTGTGCCTGCAGCATTTTGCCTTTGCCCTAGACCCTCTGGATTCCACATATGATACATGTTACTTATTGTTCATGTCTGCTGATCTAGTGTTAACACATACTGATCTACTGTCCTGTGTTCTGGTGTCCATGTCTGTTCATCAGGACTCCTGTTATTAGGAGCAGGCAAGTTCCCAGGATAGAACTGCCAGCAACGATTCTCCAGCAGGCTAAATGGATGACCACAGGTAGAACAGAAGATAAGTATAGAAGCCTGCTACAACTGTTGTCTGAAGTCAGAAACTCCCTGCGGTATAGAGTCTAGGGCTACCTCTTGGTCTTCACCAGAGCCCGCTGTGAAGCAGAATTGTCTTGGTTGCAAAGGACCAAGGTTACTCCGACAGGGAGGTGCAGATACCAGAGGGCGCACAAACAGGACACACAGAAGACAATATGAACACTAAACAAAGGAGAGGAGCCAGAGAAGCCAGGGTCAGAGTCAGGAGAAATTGCAGTACCAAATCGTGGAGCAGAGATTAACCAAAAAAGTGTCCACGTCTGATTATCTGGTGTCCTGTACTTTGGTGTTAATGTCGCCTGATCTGGTGCCCTGTGCTTTGTTGTCCACATCAGCTTATCCAGTGTCTTGTGCTTTGATGTCCACTAATGCATATCCAGTGTCCTGTGCTCTGGTGTCCACTTCTTCTGATCTGGTGTCTTGTGCTTTGATGTCCACATCAGCTTATCTAGTGTCTTGTGCTCTGGTGTCCACTACTGTGGATCCAGTGTCCTGTGCTCTGGTGTCCATTTCTGCTGATCTAGTGTCTTGTGCTCTGGTGTCCACTACTGCGGATCCAGTGTCCTGTGCTCTGGTGTCCATTTCTGCTGATCTGGTGTCCTGTGCTCTGATGTCCCAAGCCTGCTGATCTAGTGTCCTGTGCCCTGGTGTCCACGTCTGTTGATCTGGTGTCCTGTGCTCTAGTATCCATGTCTGCCTATCTGGTGTCCTGTATAGTGATGAGCGATTACGTCGACTATCGTCATCGGGTCGATAGTCGATATCGGCAATTATCAAGACGATTTCCCAAAGTCGATAATAGATTATCGCCGATGACCATTAAAGTCTATGGGAGAGGAACAACACCTTCATTCTTACACCCAAACAGGGCTGGAGAAGCTGGAATTAACATACACAACAGTCAAATGGATACGTGCTACATCTTAGGCAACACACTTAGGTTATAAAAGTCACAGAAAAAAGTCACAGACCATTCACTATCCCTGTCTTGTACCACAGAATGACCCTAAAACCTGCATGACCCACAAATTAAAAAGTGCCAGAAGGCAGTATGATTTGAACCATCATTTTACTTGAACTGGACATTGAATATCCCTGTCCTGGAACGCAGCATGAGCCCCAAACCTGCATGACCCCAGATTAAAAAGTGCCGGAAAAAGGAGTCTTTCAACCACCATTTTAGTTTCACTGGACATAGACTATCCCGGTCCTGGGCCACAGCATGAGCCCCAAACCTGCATGACCCCAGATTAAAAAGTGCCAGAAAAAGGAGTCTTTCAACCACCATTTTAGTTTCACTGGACATTGACTATATCTGTCCAGGACCACAGCATGAGCCCCAAACCTGCATGACCCCCAGATTTAAAAAGTGCCGGAAAAAGGAGTCTTTCAACCACCATTTTAGTTGAACTGGACATTGACTATACCTGTTCTGTACCACAGTATGACCATTAAACCTGTCTGACCCCCAGATTAAAAAGTGCCGGAAAAAGGAGTCTTTCAACCACCATTTTAGTTGAACTGGACATAGACTATCCCTGTCCTGGGCCACAGCATGAGCCCCAAACCTGCATGACCCCCAGATTTAAAAAGTGCCAGAAAAAGGAGTCTTTGAACCACCATTTTAGTTGAACTGGACATTGACTATACCTGTCCTGGGCCACAGCATGAGCCCCAAACCTGCATGACCCACAGATTTAAAAAGTGCCGGAAAAAGGAGTCTTTCAACCACCATTTTAGTTTCACTGGATATAGATTTAATCCCTGTCCTGGGCCACAGCGTGAGCCCAAAATATGCATGACCCCCAGATTAAAAAGTGCCGGAAAAAGGAGTCTTTCAACCACCATTTTAGTTGAACTGGACATAGACTATCCCTGTCCTGGGCAACAACATGACCCCCAAACCTGCATGACCCCCATATTAAAAACTGCCGGAAAAAGGAGTCTTTCAACCACCATTTTAGTTGAACTGGACATTGACTATACCTGTCCTTGGCCGCAGAATGAGACATAAACCTGGCTGACCCCCAGATTATAAAAGTGCCAGAAAAAGGAGTCTTTGAGCCACCTTTTTAGTTGAACTGGACATAGACTATTCCTGTCTTGGGCTCCAGCATGAGCCCCAAACCTGCATGACCCCCAGATTTAAAAAGTGCCGGAAAAAGGAGTCTTTCAACCACCATTTTAGTTGAACTGGACATTGACTATACATGTCCTGAACCGCAGCTTTACCCTCAAACCTGTATGACCCACAGATTAAAAAGTGCCGGGAACTGGAGTCTATCAACCACCATTTTAGTTGAACTGGACATTGACTATACCTGTCCTGGGCCACAGCATGAGCCCCAAACCTGCATGACCCCTAGATTTAAAAACTGGAGGAAAAAGGAGTCTTTCAACCACCATTTTAGTTGAACTGGACATTAACTATACCTGTCCTGTACCGCAGTATGACTATTAATCCTGTCTGACCCACAGATTAAAAAGTGCTGGGAAAAGGAGTCTTTGAACCACCATTTTAGTTGAACTGGACATTGACTATACATGTCCTTGGCCGCAGCATGAGCCCCAAACCTGCATGACCCCCAGATTTAAAAAGTGCCGGAAAAAGGAGTCTTTCAGCCACCATTTTAGTTGAACTGGACATTGACTATACATGTCCTGGGCCACAGCATGAGCCCCAAACCTGCATGACCCCTAGATTTAAAAACTGCCGGAAAAAGGAGTCTTTCAACCACCATTTTAGTTGAACTGGACATTAACTATATCTGTCCTGTACCGCAGTATGATTATTAAACCTGTCTGACCCACAGATTAAAAAGTGCTGGTAAAAGGAGTCTTTGAACCACCATTTTAGTTGAACTGGACATAGACTATCCCTGTCCTGGGCCACAGCATGAGCCCAAAACCTGCATGACCCCCAGATTAAAAAGTGCCGGAAAAAGGAGTCTTTGAACCACCATTTTAGTTGAACTGGACATTGACTATACATGTCCTGTACCGCAGCTTGACCCTCAAACCTGTATGACCCACAGATTAAAAAGTGCCGGGAAAAGGAGTCTTTGAACCACCATTTTAGTTGAACTGGACATTGACTATACCTGTCCTGGGCCGCAGCATGAGCCCCAAACCTGCATGACCCCCAGATTTAAAAAGTGCCAGAAAAAGGAGTCTTTGAACCACCATTTTAGTTGAACTGGACATTGACTATACATGTCCTGTACCGCAGCTTGACCCTCAAACCTGTATGACCCACAGATTAAAAAGTGCCGGGAAAAGGAGTCTTTGAACTACCATTTTAGTTGAACTGGACATTGACTATACCTGTCCTGGGCCACAGCATGAGCCCCAAACCTGCATGACCCCCAGATTTAAAAACTGCCGGAAAAAGGAGTCTTTCAACCACCATTTTAGTTGAACTGGACATAGACTATCCCTGTCCTGGGCCACAGCATGAGCCCCAAACCTGCATGACCCCCAGATTTAAAAACTGCCGGAAAAAGGAGTCTTTCAACCACCATTTTAGTTGAACTGGACATTGACTATACCTGTCCTGGGCCGCAGCATGAGCCCCAAACCTGCATGACCCCCAGATTTTAAAAGTGCCGGAAAAAGGAGTCTTTGAACCACCATTTTAGTTGAACTGGACATAGACTATTCCTGTCCTGGGCCACAGCATGAGCCCCAAACCTGCATGACCCCCAGATTTAAAAAGTGCCGGAAAAAGGAGTCTTTCAACCACCATTTTAGTTGAACTGGACATTGACTATACATGTCCTGTACCGCAGCTTGACCCTCAAACCTGTATGACCCACAGATTAAAAAGTGCCGGGAAAGGGAGTCTTTCAACCACCATTTTAGTTTCACTGGACATTGACTATATCTGTCCTGGACCACAGCATGAGCCCCAAACGTCCCAGACCGCACATAAAAAGTGCCGGAAAAAGGAGTCTTTCAACCACCATTTTAGTTGAACTGGACATTGACTATACATGTCCTAACCGCAGCTTGACCCTCAAACCTGTATGACCCACAGATTAAAAAGTGCCGGGAAATGGAGTCTTTCAACCACCATTTTAGTTGAACTGGACATTGACTATACCTGTCCTGGGCCACAGCATGAGCCCCAAACCTGCATGACCCTTAGATTTAAAAAAGTGCCGGAAAAAGGAGTCTTTCAACCACCATTTTAGTTGAACTGGACATTAACTATACCTGTCCTGTACCGCAGTATGACTATTAAACCTGTCTGACCCACAGATTAAAAAGTGCTGGGAAAAGGAGTCTTTGAACCACCATTTTAGTTGAACTGGACATTGACTATACATGTCCTTGGCCGCAGCATGAGCCCCAAACCTGCATGACCCCCAGATTTAAAAAGTGCTGGAAAAAGGAGTCTATCAACCACCATTTTAGTTGAACTGGACATTGACTATACATGTCCTGAACCGCAGCTTGACCCTCAAACCTGTGTGACCCACAGATTAAAAAAGTGCCGGGAAATGGAGTCTTTCAACCACCATTTTAGTTGAACTGGACATTGACTATACCTGTCCTGGGCCACAGCATGAGCCCCAAACCTGCATGACCCCAGATTTAAAAAGTGAGGAAAAGGAGTCTTTGAACCACCATTTTAGTTGAACTGGACATTGACTATATCTGTCCTGGGCCACAGTATGACCATTAAACCGGTCTGACCCACAGATTAAAAGGGCTGGAAAAAGGAGTCTTTGAACCACCATTTTAGTTGAACTGGACACTGACTATACCTGTACTGGACCGCAGTATGACCATTAAACCTGTCTGACCCACAGATTAAAAAAGTGCCGGAAAAATGAGTCTTTTAACCACCATTTTAGTTGAACTGGACATTGACTATACCTGTCCTGTGTAACCTACATCTGTTTAAGTCTTCCTGTACCTTCTTTGTACAATTCAGAGGAATGTTTGTATCAGCTTTTTTGTGCATGCCAGTTTTTTAGTAGTTTAATTCTAGAAAACACATTTTTAAAATAGGATGGAATCCCACCACATCTTTGTTTTCTCTTTTTTTAAATGTATTAAATGGGTTGTCTCACTACAGGGATTGCTAGCTCTGTTAAAGATCTTGCAAAAACAAGTCATTTTGCAATATCAGTGTCCTACCTATTCCTGTTTTTGACAGCACCATAACCCTTGAGCCACTTTTGACAATTGTGAAGAACAAATGTCTGTTAGAAACAACATTTTTTTATAATAGGACCTGAAGTATAGCTGCATTTCACAGCAAAATGCCCCAAAAATTCATAACATGACCCTTGAGCCACTTTTGACAATTGTGAAGAACAAATGTCTGTTAGAAACATTTTTTATAATAGGACCTGTAGTAAAGCTGCATTTCACAGCAAAATGCCCCCCAAAATTCAAAACATGACCCTTGAGCCACTTTTGACAATTGTGAAGAACAAATGTGTAGCGGTTGCCCTCAGATCCTGGCCCGCGGGACACCGGGCGACCCGTGGCCGCCCCCACGGGCGGAGAACAGGCTGAGAGGCTGCGAGGCCGACCCAGAGGCGTATGACAGTCCTATTAGACACTCCTCCCGGAAACCAGTCCCCCACCAGAAGGTTAGGGTCTACCCTCTGTCTCTGTGCGCCCGAGACCCAGGCCAATGTCGGCCTATATAGGAGAATTATGTTGAAAGATTTCATACGCAAGTCCTCCTCGCCCGCGGTGCTTGGCTTCTTCTTTGTCCAGAAAAAAGGGACGGTTTGCTTCGTCGTCCGTGCCATTGATTACAGAGGACTAAAACAAGATCATGGTGGGAAGAATCGCTACCTCTGCCCTGATATCCAGACTCTCTTGACGCCTCCGTGGAGCCAAGGTGTTCATCAAATTTAGATCTTACGAGAGCCTATAACCTCATCAGAATTAGGGAGGGGGTTGAGTGGGGAAACGGCCTTAAACATCACGGGAACGGGGCATTTCGAGTATCTCGTTGATGCACTTCGAGGTATGCAGAAGCGCCCAGCCGTTTTTCATAGGGAGATTATGTCAATTGGACGGGTATTTCAGGAACTTGATGTACACCGCTGCATCATGGTATACCTTGGACGACCATCCTTGATTTTTTTGTTCCTGTCATATCTAGACCCTTAGGATACATGTACTCCAGGTCCTGCGATGGCCTGCGGAGCAAAACCGGCTGTAGCCAAGCTGGAGATGGTCTAGGTTCACCAGGCCAGCCCTCCGTTCCTCGGGTACATAAGTCTCAATCGAGTTTACAGATGACCAGCTAAACTCTCTGAAATCCAGCAGTGGCCACGACCTGTCGTGTCTCCGGGCGATTCAACGCTTCCTAGGATTCGCCAAACTGCTACCGGCCGTTTATTCCCCACTTTCTACGTCTGGTGGCTCCATCGTGGCTCTCACCAGAAAAGAGCACTAATCCTTGATGTTGGCCTCCGTCTCTGCCGGGAAGCATCTACTCCCCGGACTGCAGGCTGCGTTTATCCTCAGGCACTATTTTGGTCCGTCCGGATCCAGGAGAGACCTTCAGCCTAGAGGTGGATGCCTCTTCCGGGGGTGGGAGCAGGGGCGGTCTGACCCAGAAGGACCTCGCTGTGGAGAATGAAGGCTACAGGTAACGTTAGACGTGTTGCGGGTTTTTTTAAAAGACCTTCTCTTCGGCCAAGAAGTCTCAGCAATCATGAGGTTCCTGCACGGCTGGTCCATGTGGCTCCTGTGGATTCTCGTTAGTGTTCTCCGGGTTAAAACCTTACGAGCGTTCCGCATCAGGAGGAGAATTTCTGGGTTGGGAGCATAGTTCTCTCTGGCCGGCCACCATGGGTATACGAAATCTATGCCCTCATCTCGCCCCACACTACTGGTGGCCAACTCTGTCCAAGATGTCAAAGACTTCATTCTTCTCCTTTATGACATGTGCCCGTAACAAGGTCCCACGCCATAGGGCCAAGGCTTCTGTCCCTCTGCCTGTCTCAGAGGCTCCATGGACACACAGGAGCCATGGAACTTCATCACGACCTTTCCTTCCTTTCTCGGGGAACTCGGTTCATCTGGGTGGTCACTGACCGATTTTCAAAGATTATGTCACACTTTGTTGCCGCTACTGGTCTCCCTTCTGCTCCCCAATGGCGGGCCATTTTTCATCACATTTTTTGCCTTGTATGGTTTACCATCCCACATCGTCTTATAGATAGATGAGAGAGAGTGAGATATATAGAGAGAGTCTCTAAGTTTTGGCATGCCCTATGTTCCTGCTTGCAAATCAAAGCTAGATTTCTCCATCTGGTATCATCCCCAGACTATATGGACAGGTGGAGAGAGATGTAACCAGATTCCTGGTCAGAGAGAGAGTATCTACAACACTTTGTGTGACGTACTGCCAAGGTCAAACTGTGTGTGGCCGAATGCTTCCATGGGCCGTAGTTTCGATTCACATCGGGACTCCGACTCGACTGCCTGGTTGTTTGCGCATTTCCTTTGTGGTCTATATGGTCGAAGGTCACCCACGCCCTTCCCTCTCCGCTTGGCTTCAGGCCTCCGAGGTTCCTGCCGTGTGCGGAACTACCAGGTTCAGGATATCGGAGGTCATTTGGCGAGAGACGGACAAGCATTACTACAGCTTCAGCCACATGAAAATCCCAAGCTGACAGAGAGGAGGGAGAAGAGAGACCTTTCTCCTTCAAACGTTTATCCTCCTCAGGGATAAAGAGTGTGGCTCTCTTCAAAATACATACGCCTCAAGGTCCCAGCTATAAATTGGGTTCCGCGCGGGTTTCTGGGAACTTTCAAAGTTCTTCGGCAACTTTCGGGAGAGATAGCCGATGGCCGCAGGGGTGGCCGGGGTCGCTCCTGACCGGGACTCACTTAGCCTCGTTCTGTTCCGTCCGCTTCCTCTGGCCGTCGGCCAAGGCGCTCATGCCCGCTCCCTAGCGTGCTGGGGTGCGCGTCGTCTCGTAAATTTAAAGGGCCAGGTCCGGTAATTGGTTTTTTTGCCGGGGCGCTTCCCCTACTTAAGGGTTCGCTCCACAATCGTTCCTTGCTGGATCTATGTTGCCTTCGTGCCTTAGAAAAAAGCGTTCTTTCACAGTGTATTCTGCCTTACTGTGTACCAGACCCTTTGCTACGTTTCTCGATCCGAACCTCTGACGCCTCCCCGACCTTCTGCGCCTGTCCACGACCACAGAACCTTTGCCGCCTATGCCTTGACCATACTGCCTGCCACGACTACGATGCCTGGGATAACGATTCGGTATCCACGCTGCAACCTCGGCCGCCATCGCAAGCATGTCACGTTCAGGGGTTAGCCAAAAACCTTGGTAGCCTTACGCGCTGCAAGTCCATCCCGCTTGCGGCGGGCTCTGGTGAGATACGGGGCTACTTTAGACTCGCTCCCTGGCGTGGCTTAGACATCATCGATTGCGGCTGGTCCAGAGGATTCATACCCACCCGTTACAAAATGTCTGTTAGAAACAACATTTTTTTATAAATAGGGACTGGTGATTAGCTGGATTTCACAGCAAATTTGCCGCGGCAAAATTCAAAACATTGAGACCTTGAGGCACTTATCGACAATAGTGAAGAACAAATGTCTGTTAAAAAACTACATTTTTTAGGTATAGGACCTGTTGTATAGCTTGCATGTATTGCACGCAAGCGCAGAAAAGCCCAAAAATTCAAGAGAAACATGACTGCCTTGAGCCATACTTGTTATTTGACCAATTGTGAAGAACAAATTTCTGTTAAAAACAACATTTTTTTTAGGAATAGGACTGTAGTATTTGTGCATTTCAACTGAGATGACCCAAAAACATTATAAAATGATTTATCAGCTCTGGTAAATAATTGTGATGGAGAGTATGCCACTTTAAAAAGCCACATTTCGGTTCCAATGGACCATGGATTGTATAGCTGGGTCTCACAGCACCATGACCGCCAAAAAGATTATAAAGAAATGAAGGTGTCTCAGCACTGGTTAAAAAATTGTGAGGGAGAAATGCACATTAGAAGCTACATTTCTGTTCCAAAGGACCATGATTATTAAGCTGTATCTCACCCAGCACATGACCCCCAAAAAAAATTATAAAATTTATTTCAGCACTTGGAGTTAAAATTTGTGAGGGGAGAAATGCACTTAAAGAAGCCACATTTATGTTCCAAAGGCCCATGATTATCGCTGTATCCCACCGCACCATGACCCCAAAAAATTATTAAAAATGATTCTCAGCCACTGTTAAAAAACTTGAGGGAGATATGCAACTTTAGAAGCCACAATTTCAGTTCCAAAGGACCTTTGATTAGAGCTGTATACTTCACAAGTCACCATGAGGCCCCAGAATAGAAGCATTGACAAATGTGGATAAGAAAGAAGATTAGAGTGATGAGAGGTGGCATACATGTAGGTTCGGGGCTTTTCGAGTCCCTGGTTTTTTTGGAGTAGACTCTGTCGCCTGCCCTCGAGCTATCGAATCCCCTGTCGGTCGCAGGGATGCAGTGTAAGGCGCTAGCGTTCGCACTTTCAGCTGCGCCATTCGCATGAAGGGGCGACTATGGCGCGGTGTGGGCGCGGTGTAGGCGTTCCGGGGCGGGACGCCAGCTCTGCTGCTCGAAAACTCCAGGCCATTACGATCGTGAGGTCGGCAACGTGCGGAGCATTGCAGGCTCGGCTAGCTCCGACAGAGATAGACCTGGTTGATTATCGGGTCTAAATGCCTCTCAACGCGCGCGGCGAAGTGAAGCAAAGAACGTAACATAGAGGAATAATGTAGAAAGAGATCGCCAAGAGAAATCTCTCTTTCGGCGCTCCGCTCGTGCAGCCATGGAGTATGATTCCAAAAATCGCCTTTATGAAGGCGGAGAACATTTTCAGAAAAGAGCTGAAACCTCAAAAATAAAAAACTACATAAAAATCACTTTCCAAAAATCTAGACGGCGGGCAATATCAAGAATTAGTATATTGGAAATTGCGGGAAATACTGTAATTCAAAATTCTGAAAGATTATCTCATTGGTCGGCAGAAAACACAGCCAATTCGGAATACGTGATATAGTGAACCATTTAATATCCTTGTGGATGAACTAGTTGAAATCAGATATCAAAGGCAGGGACTAGTTAGAAATACAGTAAAAAATGCAGAAAAGAGCATGATTGGCTGAGTAGCGGGGGACTTGGCTATGCCAGCAATCAGATTGGAGCGACAGGGACCCTTTATAGCCTATGGAGAAGTTTGAACCAATCCAAAATCAAATAGGCGGGGCACTGTTCAAAATACAGTAAAAAGGCAGAAGGAAAAGAGCTGATGGTTGAGCTAGCGGGTGCGCTTGGCTATCCCAGGCCAACTCAGGAGCGCCGAGCGAGCTTTCTTCTCCCATTGTAGTCTATGGAGAGATGGGGCAATGCAATCTCGGCGCTCACGCTGTGTGGAATGGAGTATGAATAAAAAAATATTTTTATAGTTGTAAAAATATTCTCTGAAATAAAGAGCTGAAACCTTTATTAAACATAAATCAATTTATTAACTCCCGGAACACCGCGTTTGTCGCCGAGGACCGGACGCTACTTAAGGAATTGGTTATAGTGAATTGCCAGGAAATACAGTAATTTCAAATTCTGAGTAAGAGCTTCTTATTGGTCAGGCAGAAGCAGGCAATAGAATAGGAGCGACAAAAGACCCATTATTTCCTATGGAGATAGTTTTGACCATCAAAATCAAAGGCGGGCAGTTTCAAAAGACGTAAAAAAATGAAGAAAGAGCCTGATTGGGCTGGAGCTAGCGGGAGTGGCTTGGCTATCCCACGACAGAATAGGTGCGCGATTACTTCTCCCATTTTTAGTCTATGGAGAGATCGGCGCAAAGCAATCTCGGCGACCTCAGCGCCGTGCGGCATGGAGTATGAATAAAAAATCATCTTTTATTAAGTGTAAATCATTATCAGATTAAAGCGCTGTACCTTCTCTAAAAAGAAAAGGAGTTAAATCCTAACAACGCGTTTTGTCGCCGTGACGGCGCTACTGAGAGTGGAATTGCAATAGAGAGATATTGTGGGAAATACAGTAATTCAAATTGTTAAGCTTATTCTGATTGGTCAGTATAAACCAGCCAATCAGATTAGGAGGGACAGTTGGACCATTTTAAACTTTTGGTAGGAGAGTTTGATACCATTCAGAATAGGAGCGTCAGGGAATCATTCTAACCTATGCGCTAGAATAATATTGACCAATCATATTCAAGGCGGAGGGGACAGTTCAAATAACAGTAAAAAGGGCAGAAAGAGCTGATTGGTTGAAAAGCGATGCGGGGGATCGTCCTGCTTAGCCAAATTAGAGCGCGAGTTAACTTTTCATGGTTCTATTGGGAAATGAAATTCAGAGCGAGCTCTGTGATTGGTTAAGTTAAAAGATGAGCGGTTATTTTGGAAGCACTGGGGAGAGCGAAGAGCTCTATGGGTTTTCTAATGCCAATCTGAAAATCAAACTGTAACGGGATTGGAGCCGAAAATCAAATGAGAAGACTACAGGAAGTTGTTCACGATGGGTATATAAAATGATATAATAATATGGGTGGTAAAGAAAAAAAGAAAATTTTAAATCACATATAATCCTGTTTATTTTCTTTTATTTTCGTCTTACACCAATACTATTAGTTCCTTGGCTAACGAAAATAAAGAAATAAACCTGATTTGATTTGAATTAATATTTTTTTTTTGGTCAATTTATCTCCATAGGTTAGAATGGGCCCACTGTGCGATAGCTACTTATGTTCTTAGATTGGCGTGGCTGGGATGTGGGGGCACGGAGGTTCACCATCAGAATAGCTTAAAAATTTGATATTATGTATTTCACGGGCAATTCTCTCTATTGCAATTCCTTATTGTAGCGCCGGTTCGGTTGACAAACGACGTTGTTAGGGATTTTTAACTGCTTTATTTTTATAAGGTTTCAGCTCGTTATTCGACTAAACGATTTTCTATTAATAGAAAAGGAATTTTTTATACATACTCCATTTGCGCTGGCGCTGAGCGCCGAGATTGCATTGCGCCGCGAATCTCTGTTCCCGGTAGACTACACATGGGGAGAGAAGTTAGAGCTTGCGCTGCTGATTGGTCTGGGATTAGCACGGAGCCGATTCGCTAGCTCAGGCCAATGCAGCGTCTTTTCTGCATTTTTTACTGTCTTTTGAACTGTCCGCCTTTGATTTTGATTGCGTTCAAAACTTCTCCATAGGATATAATTGGTCTTTGTCGCTTAGATATTCTGATTGGCTGGTTTATGCCGACCAATCACGAATAGGTAACGAATTTTGACATTACTGTATTCCCTGGCTACAAATTTTCTTTTCTATTGCAATTCCCGAGTGTAGCGTGGTTTCGGCGGACAACGCGTGTTTGGGATTGATATTGATTTTGTTTATAGAATGGTTTGATCTTGTTTTCACGAGAATTATTATTACATACTATAAAATGTTTTTTGAATCATATCCATGCCGCACGGCGTGAGAGCGAGATTTCTATTGAGCCTGATTCTCAATAGGACTACAATGGGAGAAGTAGCTCGCGCTCTGGATTGGCGGGATCGCAAGCAACGCTAGCTTCAACTATCAAGCTCTTTTTCTGCCTACTTTTTACTGTATTTGAAACTGTTCCTTTGATTTTGATTGGTTCAAACTTCTCCATAGGCTATAATGGGTCCCTGTCGCTCCTATTCTGATTGGCTGGCATAGCCAAGCCCTCCGCGCGTAGTTCTGGCAAGAAGGTCATGCTCTTTTCTGCATTCTTTACTGTATTTTGAACTGTCCTGCCTTTGATTCTGATTGGTTCAATAGTTTCATAGAGTTTTAATGGTTAACTATGCTCGTATTTGATGCTGGTTCTGCCGACAATGAGAATAGCTTTACAGAATTTGAAGTTACTGTATTTTCCCGGGCACATTTCCAATATCCTAATTCTTTGAATTAGGATATTGGAAAGTGATTTTGTTTTATGTATTTTTTATTTTTGAGGTTTCAGCTCTTTTTTCTGAGAATGTTGAACGCCTTAATAAGGCGATTTTTGATTCATACTCCGCACGACATGTGGATGATTTCTCGCTGTTTTCCAGACTGTTCTTGCATCAGATACTGATTTGCGGCGCAGTCCTTTGCGCCTAAGTCCAGCACTGCACTCCCCACACACTGGCGCGGCGCAGGGAACTTTTCCCCGATTGTATGAGCGGCACTCTCGGATGGAGAATCTTAGGCGCAGCCCCGCAGCTGCGCGCTCAGTCCCCGCACTGCGCCCCACACACTGGCAAGGCGCGGCGGACATTTCCCCGCATGTATGAGTGCACTACCTCAGGCGGCGAATCATAGGCGCAGCGCCGCACTGCGCCTAAGTCCCGCACTACGCCTCAAACACTGGCTAGGCGCGGCGGACCTTACATGGAATGTATGAGCGCGCCCCGGCGCCGACATAAATCAGGCGCAGAATTCGCCGGAAAACCGGCGGAAAGGTGCGCCCCGACGTGGCGAGATTCATACATGTCGCCCGAAGGGAGTAAATGGAATACGGTTTTGTCATGAAACCTTGGTGTCTTTTACAGTCTCCTCACAGCAAAACCAGCAAAATGAACTTTTGGGAACTGAGAATAAATATTGAAGTAAGAAATGATCATTTTAAAAAAAAGTTTTCAAGAGGACCATTTCTGTTTGAAGAGGAATGTGAAGTAGACCGGCAACTAATTGGTGACCTCGGCAATTGGGGCCACAACATCATCAGAGATCCATGCCTGATTCATCTTGATGAAAGTGAAACGATCCACATTATCTGTGGAAAGCCGGTCTGCTCAGATATGATGCTGGCTGCTGGGCAGGACAACACCTGTATGGCTTGGCGAGCGAGCTCGGGCCATTCATCCATTTTGGATACCCAGAAGTCGATTGGGTCCGGAACACATCCAAAAACATCGGTGTTGAGACGCAGATAGTCGTGCACCATGATCTTTAGCTTGTCTCTGTGTGTTGTATGTGTGCCCTGCATTACATGCGTTGGTGAGGTGGTAAATAAAGATTGCCAGAGGTCACCCATTAGGCTTCTGCCACATTGCCTGCTGGGAGGACGAGGAGGTAAGACTGCTGGATGCAGGTTGCATTAACCACTGAAGAACAGATTGGCGATGCTGTTCGTTACTGAGATTCACAGGGCCCTGACCCAGCGATGACAGGCCTGACGGTTTCCCGCACCCGACTATCCGCTGGCTTGCGTGTTGTCGCCAGCACTGGAAGGAGCACCTTCTCTCGTACCTCTACCTCCATGTCCTACCCCCTCTTTGCTCACTTACCACCTGCATTTCGCTTCATGTTCAGAAAGATAAAAATTTGAGAAGGTATGGAAGAGTTTTGGAAAGTCTCTTATTAAAAGACGGCAAATCACAGCTATTCTTAAATCCCTCTAATTTCCTACAGCCAACTAGGATTAGGGAAAATGAAATGTTTCTTGCGAATACTGTGAAATGCGGTGGGGGAAGAACCATAAGACAAAATCAACAGTGTTCTTCCTTCAGTCCCAGGGATTTACAAATGCCCAGTCGGACTAGGAATTAATAGTTTTCAACAAAATATCATACAAGTGCGCTATCTGCGCCAAACTGAGATTCAACGAGCCCAATAATACTATTCAGAAGTTACATGGATGAGAAATTGTGTTTTTTGCAGCAATGACAAACGATAACAGTTGCTAGAAAATATTTCTATCAGAATTGTCGTACAATGTGGCTATTTGAAAAAACTAGGGCCGCACCACGTGCAATACAGCTATTTAAAAACTATTCGGATTTGAACCTATCAATAAACCTGTGGTGACTACAAAATTGCTGTATTAAAATCTAAGTGCAAGGTGGCTCTATGAACAAAGCTGGACTGCGCCAAAGTGAAAAACACGTAATTAAATTGTGTACGGATAATAAAAGTCGTTTTTTGCACCTATCAATACACCTGCGGTGACTACAAATTGCTGTATTCATATTTAAGTGCAAGGTGGCTCTATGAACAAAGCTGGACCGCACCAAAGTGAAAAACACGTAATTAAATTATGTACAGATAATAAAACGTGATTTTTGCACCTAAAAATACACCTGTGGTGACTACAATATTGCTGTATTCAAATTTAAGTGCAAGGTGGCTCTATGAACAGAGCTGGACTGCGCCAAAGTGAAAAAACACGTAATTTAAATTGTGTCGGATAAAAAAAACGTGGTTTTTGCACCTAAAAATACACCTGCGGTGACTACAAAATTGCTGTATTCAAAATTTAAGTGCAAGGTGGCTCTATGAACAAAGCTGGACTGCGCCAAAGTGAAAAAAACGTAATTAAATTATGTACGGATAATAAAACGTGGTTTTTGCACCTAAAATACACTGCGGTGACTACAACATTGCTGTATTCAAATTTAAGTGCAAGGTTGCCTTATGAACAAAACTGGGCCCGCACAAAAAGTAAAAAAAAAAACAACTATTTGAAATGTATACAGATAATAAAAGTTGAGTTTTGCACCTATCAATACACCTGCAGTTACTAGAAAAGATCTGTATCCTAATATAAGTACAGGCTACACAAGATACAAGTAATATTTCGCCAAAAACTGGCCAAAAACTGTTCATCAAAACCCATTGCAATGCAGGGTCAAATCACAGTCTGGGCTGCACAATATCCACTCTCCTTTCAAAAAGCCTGCCCGCCATGCCTGTCTGTCTGTTTGTTCGCCTGCAGCCCCCTTCCCCCCCCCCCCCTCCGCGGCTATACAGCACTAGATGCTCCTTTAAAATTCTCAGCCTAAGTAACTAAAAACTGCAAATCTCTAATTCTACCTAAGTTCTAATGTTCACAGCTAAAAGCATAGTTGTCTGTGTGAACAAATAGAACAGTTTCGCTGAGCTGTTTTGAGAGAGACCGAGCACATGTCCTGCTCTTATGATACACAGACACACACTGAGGCTGAACAGGAAGGGCTGTTCTATGTAAAACGAGGTCATGTGACTTTTCCAGCCAATCACAACCATACACATCCAAGTCATGACGTCGCACACCCAGCTCACCCTGCTCTATTCTGTAAGCTGATTTGATGGCCGCCAAAATGACAGGAAGCGCTGAAAATGGCGCAATATTAATAGATTATGTGCAGATTTTAACCTAAATTATCGCGTGATCGAAAAAATCCGATCAACATAAAAACCGTGCCGATTTCAACTTTGTCGATAATAATCGCTCAACACTAGCCCTGTACTATGGTGTTAATATCTGCTGATCTGGTGTCCTGTGCTTTGTTGTCCACATTAGTTTATTCAGTGTATTGTGCTCTATTGTCCACTAATGCGTACCTAGTGTCCTGTGCTCTGGTGTCCACTTCTTCTGATCTGGTGACCTGTGCTTTGATGTCCACATCAGCTTATCTAGTGTCATGATCTGGTGTCCACTACTGAGTATCCAGTATTCCTGTGCTCTGGTGTCCACTCCTGCTGATCTGGTGTCCTGTGCTCTGGTGTCCACTACTGCTGAACTGGTGTCCTGTGCTCTGTTGTCCACTACTGCATATCCAGTGCCCTGTTCTCTGGTGTCCACTTCTGCAGATCTGGTGTCCTGTACTCTGGTGATCAATTCTGCTGATCTTGTTTCCTGTGCTCCGATGTCCACTTCTGCTGATCTGGTGTCCATTACTGCAGGTCTGGTGTCCACTACTGCAGATCTGGTGTCCTGTGCTCTGGTGTCCAATTCTGCTGATCTGGTGTCCTGTGCTCTGGTGTCCACTTCTGCTGATCTGGTGTCCAGTTCTCAGGTGTCAAAATCTGCTGATCTGGTGACCGGTTCTCTGGTGTCCAAAACTGCATATCCAGTGTCCTGTGCTCTGGTGTCCACGTCTGTTGATCTGGTGTCCTGTGCTCTAGTGTCCACGTCTGCCTATCTGGTGTCCTGTACTTTGGTGTTAATGTCGGCTGATCTGGTGTCCTGTGCTTTGTTGTCCACATCAGCTTATCCAGTGTCTTGTGCTCTGGTGTCCACTAATGCGTATCCAGTGTACTGTACACTGGTGTCCACTTCTGCTGATCTGGTGTCCTGTGCTTTGATGTCCACATCAGCTTATCTTGTGTCCTGTTCTGGTGTCCACTACTGCGTATCCAGTGTCCTGTGCTCTGGTGTCCACTTCTGCTGATCTGGTGTGCTGTGCTCTGGTGTCCAATTCTGCAGATTTGGTGTCCTGTGCTCTGGTGTCAAATTCTGCTAATCTGGTGTCCTGTGCTATGGTGTCCATGGCTGGTGTCTTCACCTGTTACAATTAGTTGCTAACTGGTGACCAATCTGAGGACCTGGCACTCCTCCCTTTAAATGCCATGCACAATCTGGCTATCATCAAGCTGGCTACAGCCTAAGAGATCCACACCTTTCATCCAGAACTGTCTGGCTGTCAACTCTCACTTTTGTGTTTTGTGCTTCAATAATAATAACAGATATGTTACAACTTCTTAGTCAAACATGAGCAAAGATTTGAAATACTGAAGAACCTTTACTGAAAGGAACCTGCCTTGTTGAACAAGCAGTCTTGCAGTATGTCGTACACCATAAAGAGCTGAGCCGATCAATATATAGTTTTGTGGGAAAAGATTCTGTCAGGGACAGTCAGGACACACACAGAGACACAGACGAGTGAGGCCCTGACACTGATCCAAACCTCTATCCCCGCCTTTTGGGGAACCCGATTCCTTACCAGGTCGACCCCCAACCAGAAGACTGATGAATGCTCTAAGTAAGTGAAACACAGACGAAGACAAACAAACACGGAACAAACAAGAGGTCGGGCAGGCCAATCAGTAACAAACGGGCAGCGCAGTACAAAAACGTGAGAAAAAGAATAACCAGGAACCAAGCAAGAGTCAGAGAGCACAGAAAGTCAAATGAGAATACAGACAAAGTATAGGGAAAGGAAACCATATAGCAGGCAAAGAAGACAGGAAGCAGAGACTATAAATAGGGAAGGGGAGGAAGAAGAGCAGAAGTGATAGGAAGAAGGAACTGTCAATCACCAAGAGAACCAGTTAACCCCAAAAGTGCTGGAAGGTTTCTAGCCACGGGCGTTGGCCAGAAATCAATTAGACATACAAGGTTTGCAACCAGAGTTCACACTAGGAGAAAATGTAATAGCCGAAGCCGCAATTATGGTCGCAGCAGGCGTTTCCGGCGACCCGAACCCGATGCAGAGGGTCTGCCTGGCGCGAACATGACAGATTCAGTATAACTTGTATTTTATTTAGTTGAATATCTGGTCATTCTAGACCAGTGTAAGGACCTAATCAGGGACTGACATATATCACTGTATGCATGCTCAGAGAAGGCTGTCAGTCTTTGAGTTACCCAATGGACTTCTAAGCCAAGAATGACCAGAGATTTAAATGAATAAAATACAAGTTTTACACAAAACAATATATTGACCTGTTCAGCTCCTCTTGCTCTATAACATGCTGCTGGTAGATTAAACTGCATTTTCATGGTGACAGGTTCCCTTTAATCTTTCCTAACAAATCTATATCAGTTGCCTCAGCTCCTTCTGCTCTATAACATGCTGCCAGCAGTCTGGTCAGCATATTTAATGTGCAAGGTTCCCTAGGTACCTAACTAAATGAAGGTATGCTAAATGGAAACCTCTGAATAAGCACATTGCTAAAACAGGCTTTCTCCTACAGCGCTCCTCAAAGAAACATGTACAAATACACAAAAACCTGCCCAGACAAGATGGTGACGGCCAGTGTGGGACTTGGGAGTCTGGGGCCCACAGGGGAGTTGATCTTGGGGGGGCCCACCCTACTGTACATGAAAATATTACTGGCCTCTCGGACATAAATGCGCCCATTTTACCACATAATACAGTATGCAAAACAGAACTGTATTGTGTAGTACAATATCAAGTGAGTCACACATTTGTCAGTCTAACATATCATAGACACAGGGCTAAGTAGCTCCATCCATATACCCCCCACCAGCCCACATACAATATCTCCCTCCACGTTTCCCTTGGTCACGCACCTCACCACCTTCTAAAATAAACACCAGCAAGAAAGTAGAAGTGTAACTCCTATCACAGGGTCAGGTGTTCCCTCACTCTTACAATCAGGGACACATGTACGCTGCCACTATACTAACGCCAATATAACCTACAACACCACTATATAGAGACCACATAGAGGTCAGATACCAGCTAAGGTATAATCTACAACACCACCATATAGAGACCACATAGAGGTCAGACACCAGCTCAGGTATAATCTACAACACCACCATATAGAGACCACATAGAGGTCAGACACCAGCTCAGGTATAACCTACAACACTGCCATATAGAGACCACATAGAGGTCAGATACCATCTCAGGTATAACCTACAACACCACTATATAGAGACCACATAGAGGTCAGACACCGGCTCAGGTATAACCTACAACACCGCCATATAGAGACCACAGACACCAGCTCAGGTATAACCTACAACACTGCCATATAGAGACCACATAGAGGTCAGACACCAGCTCAGGTATAACCTACAACACCGCCATATAGAGACCACATAGAGGTCAGACACCAGCTCAGGTATAACCTACAACACCGCCATATAGAGACCACATATATAGAGACCGACACCAGCTCAGGTCACCTTACATTACAGTGAATACAGCACTGATCCAACTTAGAAGTAAAATAACCCCTGACATCAGGGACTCACCAGATTTGTCCTATCTGATGAGTTGCTCTCTTCTCTCATGAATCGTTCTTATTCCCTTTTCTCCTGCATCCGATCCACAACGCCATGATGACTTGTCCCGGCCACAACTCATCCCTGCAGAAATTACAAATATCTTAGAATCCTCAATTTTCCGGCATCTCTTTACCTTTCCACCTCTGTACAAACTACCCAGGGGTGGGAGAGCGGGTACAAGCCATAGCCTAGTATCCTAAGGGGTTGGAGGGTGGGGAGAAGAATAACCCCCTGGAGATAATTCTACAACTATGGGCTGCTGCCCTCTCAATTATATTACCAGGTAGGTAGGCAAGGACCTAGGGTAGGTAGGCAAATAGGCAAGGCCCTAGGTAACTATAGACCCTATTTAGGTACGTAGACCCCCGCTGGATAAGTTGGTAGGCCAGCCCCAGGTAGGTTGGTGGTTACCTAGCCACAGGTGGGCAGGTAAACAGCCCCAGGTGTAGATAGCAGGCCCAGGTAGGCAAGTAGAGAGGCTACAGTTCGGTTGGTGGACCCCAGTTAGGTAGGCTGTAGGTAGGTGTTGGTGAGTCCCAGTTAGTTAGGCAGTAGGTAGGTGGTTTCCCCCAGTTAGTTAGGCTGTAGGTAGGTGGTTTCCCCCAGTTAGGTAAGCTGTAGGTAGTTAGGGTCCCCTTTATATAGGCTGCAAGCAGTTAGGGACCCCCTTTAGGTAGTATACAGGCAGTTAAGGCCTCCTTTAGGTAGTATACAGACAGTTAGGGGTCTCCTTTAGGTAGTATACAGGCAGTTAAGGCCTCCTTTAGGTAGTATACAGGCAGTTAGGGGTTTCTTTTAGGTAGTATACAGGCAGTTAATGATCTCTTTAAGGTAGTATACAGGCAGTTTGGGGTCTTCTTTAGGTAGAATACAAGCAGTTAGGGGTCTTTTTTAGGTATTATACAGGCAGTTAGGGCCCCTTTAGGTAGTATACAGGTAGTTAGGGGCCTCCTTTAGCTAGTGTGCAGGAAGTCAGCCCCTCCCCCCATTTAGCTAGTGTGCAGGAAGTCACGGCCCCCCTTTAGCTAGTGTGCAGGTAGTCAGGGCCCCCTTTAGTATTTAGGTAGCCAGGGCCACCTTTAGGTAGCCATGGCCCCCTTAAGTAGTAAGGGCCCCCTTAAGTAGTCAGGGCCCCCTTAGGTAGTCATGGCCCCCTTTAGGTAGTCAGGATCCCTTTAGAAAGCCAGGGCCCCCTTAGTTAGTCAGGGTCCCCTTAGTTAGTCAGGGCCCCCTTTAGGTAGTCAGGGTCCCCTTTAGTTAGTCAGGGCCCCCTTAGTTAGTCAGGGACCCCTTTAGGTAGTCAGGGTCCCCTTTAGATTGCCAGGGCCCCCTTTAGGTATTCAGTTCCCCCTTTATATAGCCAGGGCCCCCTTTGCTAGCCAGGGCACTCTTTGGTAGCCAGGGACCTCTTTCGATAGCCAGGGCCCCCTGTAGTTAGTTTAAAAAACAAAAACAAACAAACAACCACTTACCTCGCTCTCGCTCCCGGCTGCTCCCCGCCGCTACTGCCGCACTGCATGGGCGGCGCTGTGATATGACGTCACCGCGCGCCTACGCCACTAGTAGGGGCCAGCGCCCGGCAGGCTTAAGGCCTAGTGCCTTAGGCCTGCCAGGGCGATCAGCGGAGCCGAGCGCTAGTGGCGCTCGGCTCTGCTGACACCGCGCAGCCCTGAGAGTCGGGGACATTAGTCCCCAACTCCCGGGCCCAGTTCCAGAGCGCTCGGGACGCAGGACCCGGGCGTTCAGTGACCAGATGCTGCGAACGGGCCCCTGGGAGCGGCGGCACTGTCTCCGGGGCCCACAGCAGCTCGGGGCCCAACGGGGGATTCACCGATCCCCCGGCGCCCCAGTCCGCCTGGTGACGACATTAAGCAAGTTAGGTCACATTCACATCAGTTCTACTAGGTGCCGTTTTTGAAGATTCTGTCAAAAATACCAGCATGACAGAAATCTGATGGACCCCATAATATTTAACAGGGTCCATTGGTGTTGTTGGTATTTGTGATAAGACAGATCCGGCACCACCGCAATTCTCATTGTTCTGCTATTACAATAGAAATGAACATTGCAGGTGTGAACATAGCCTTAACTCCAAAAGCGCTTTAAACATGGTTAAAGGGTTTTTCCAGGTTGACTAACAGAGAGCTCCGACACAACCATCTCAATGAATAAGGAAGGCAACATTTGTGGCTCTTCTGCCATTAATAGGATCCTGTCATATGGTTTAAGATATCCTACTGGAGAACAGGATGTGATAGAGGGAAAGAAGCGAGCTCTGTGATATATAGGATTAAATGATAGAGGAGAGAACCTGAGCTCTGTGATGTATAGGGTGATATGATAGAGGAGAGGAGCTGAGCTCTGGGATATATAGGGTTATATGATAAAGGAGAGGAGCTGAGCTCTGTGATGTATAGGGTTATATATATGATATTTCAATGGGTAGATCCACACTCCTCTCCTTGGGTCCTCCAACCGGAATGGGATGGTGCTCACCCAGAAAAGAAAAAAGGAAGGGATAGGGACAGACAGGCGCCCAGATATAGTGTAGTATTTAGATGTTATAGGAAAATATCGATATAGGAATTTGCTCACCTGAGCTTGTTGTACAGTGTATGGTACAACACATATAGAAGGAGTTATCAGTAGGTTATCACCATCAGCCGCCAGTGCCCCTAAAGTCCACTCATGCACCTCACCCACAAAGGGCAGGAGGAAGATATATAGCTATTTGATCCACTTCTGGCTGTCCAGCCACGAAATGGGAGTAGAGGTAGTGCTAGCGCTTGTTTATATAAATAAAATAAAAATCCTTCCTTTTTAGAATCAAGGAAAATAAAAAGAATTTTATTTTTAAAATATGAATATAAAAAACAATCAATAAAAAGAAAACAACGCGTTTCGCGTGCATCCTCGCACACTTCCTAAGGAGTTCTGACAATATTCACAATCTCCTTTCTCTAAATAGTCTACAAGGGCGCCACCTCTTTTGTGAAAGTACCCAATCCTATGTCGCCCTTATCCTTCCTTATACATAAATATAAAAACAACGTGTTCATATGTCACAAAATACACAAACATTTAAAATTACACAAGCATTTAAAATTGCAAACGCTGCACCACATCCTTTAAAACTTAAACAATAAAACCATTACCTGTTATACATATTCATTTCCTTTCCTGCCTCTTCTGACTCTGAATGTACCTCCAGCGCCGGCTCACGGCAGGAACAGGAAGTTCTCGTCATCAACCAGGAGTCAGTGAATCACTGGTCTGACTCAAGTCGGCATTGAGCATGCTCAATGCCAGTACTAGATCGCAGGAGCTCCTGCTTCCTTCAGACTATTAGAAACTGCCACTAGGGGATGGGAACTATGTGAGGGAAAGAAAAAATTTTTTGTGTCTTTCTACTCCTCCTTAATAAATGACCTCTTGGGCTTTGTTTAAACCTGCAGGATTAAGGGTATTTAATTTAAAGATCCATGACATTTCTTTATTTGTCAATGCCTGGAGTCTATCCGTTAGACCTTCTGATATAAAATGGATGGGCTGTACTTTTAAATTATAAGTGCCATCTGGGTGTTCATCTAGAACATGTCTGGGAAGGCTGTACAGTCTATTTCCCTTTTTAATATTTGATCTGTGATTATTCATCCGTTGGGAGAGTTTTGTGGTTGTCCTCCCAACGTACTGCTTACCGCAGCTGCAAGTGATAAGATAAACCACATAACAAGATCTACAGTTCAAATTAAAATGGATCTTGAATTTTTCATTTGTGAATGTGGACGAAAAGACTGTACCTATTTTCAACATAGAGCAACATTTACAGGTGGGAAAAAGGCACATTGTTATTCCTTCCACATGGCCCTTTGAAACCTCACAAGGTTCTTTTTTCGTATTTCTTTCTCGGGATGGGGCCACTGAACTTTTTATGGTACATACATCTTCTGTATGTGATACTTGGTTTTAACGTAATCTGGGTCTTCAAAATCGGGTCCAAACGTAGGATACCCCAATGTTTTTTTAAGATGGAATATAATTCAGAATGTTGGGACGAATATGATGTAACTAGATTATTTTTAAATTCACCCCCTGTACTATCTTTTTTTTGGGAGAAGACATATTCCATCTGCATTTTTTTGTGGCTCTAATTTTTGCCTCCTCAATAAGGGATTTGGGATAACCCTTATCCCTAAACCTTTCTGAAAGAATTTGTGCCTGCTCCTGATAGATGACATCTGAGGTACAATTTTTCCGGACACGCCGAAATTGTCCAAAAGGTACATTTCTCGTCCATTTTTTGTAGTGGTTACTGGAGAAATGTATAAAGTTGTTAGAGTCCACTTGTTTAAAATGAGTTTTTGTGCAGACTCTACCGTTTTCATGGTACAGATATAAGTCTAAATATTGGATGGCATCCTTATTTATATTGCAAGTGAATCTGATGCCTGCAGAATTTGTATTTAGATCATATAAAAAACTAGCTGCTTCCTCCAAAGTGCCACTCCATATGAATATCAAGTCGTCTATGAACCTCTTATAGTAGACGATGTTCTGCCTGTATTTATTGTAATCTGAGAGGATATATAGATCTTCAAAGTTACCCATAAACAGGTTGGCCAGCGATGGGGCAACCCTTGTCCCCATCGCCGTGCCAACCTGCTGATGATATTAGGTACCATTATACTCCAAGTAATTATTCTTCAAGATAAAATCCAGACCCGCCAAAAGGAAGGTTCTCTTGCTAGTAGATATTTTGTCATCCTCCTCTAGATATAATCCAACAGCCCGAATGCCTAAATCGTGCCTAATGTTGGAGTATAGGCCCATGACGTCCATGGTGAGGAAATGGTAGGACTCCTCCCATTTCATATCCGCCATATCCCTGATGACATGGTCGGAATCTTTCAGGAAGCTTCGCAAGGAAACAACATACGGTTGTCGATGGATGTCCAAGTATCTGGATAGATTCGATAATGTGGAATCGATACCAGAAACTATTGGTCTCCCAGGGGGGTTGTGTTGCACTTGTGCACCTTTGGGAGGTGATAGAAGAACGGTCTTTTGGGTTTTTTGATTATCAAACCTTCCAATTCCCTTTTGTTTAACGTCCCCTCGGAATGGGCTTTCCCCACAAAAGTAAAAAAAATCTCCTGTAGGTCTGTATATACTTTCTTAGTATTTAGGATCATCCAAAATCCTCAGGGCCTCCCCTCTGTAAATTTCTGTGTCCTGTATTACTATGGCCCCTCCTTTGTCCGCATTCCTTATGGTTATGGTATCATTCTCTTTCAAGGTTTTAATAGCTTTCTGTTGACTAGATGTTAAATTACCCTTCTGTGGAATTTTTTTCCTTATCTTTCTTAAATCATCCATAACAAGTTGGTTGAAGAGCCCAATGTAATTACCCTGCGCCCAAATGGGGTAGAATGTGGATTTCACGGGTAAAACTGATTTCTCACTAAATTCACGCTCATCAGAGATACTCCTTTTATGTTTATTTTTTTGAATAGTAAAATACCTTTGCAAGGTGAGTTTTCTTATATACCTTTGCAGATCTTTAAAACCACAAAGAATCCAAACCACTATCGGACAGAAGTTTAATCCCTTCTGCAGCACACTGTACTCGTCTGAATTTAAAACATATTTGGACAAATTGAATATTTTGACTATTTGAGATTTCTAATTTTTTCTATTTAGTTTTTTTTTTGGTTCTGAGTTTAAAGATTCTTATCCTACTGCTTGGGCGGCCCCATGCCCTTCTTTTTGTAGCTTCCTTTTTCTTTTTGTTCCTATGGGTATAATTGGTGTTAATAATATATCCTGTGTTTCTGTATGTATATTCAGATTGGGGTTGAGGCCTAAAAAAGACGAATTGATAGCATTAGGCTGAGCAGACGGTAGTGTCTCATCTGTCATGCCTGATATTACAATATTTCTTTCTTTTTGGGTAGATGCATTAGGTGCCATGTGGAAGGAATAACAATGTGCCTTTTTCCCACCTGTAAATGTTGCTCTATGTTGCAAATAGGTACAGTCTTTTCGTCCACATTCACAAATGAAAAATTCAAGATCCGTTTTAATTTGAACTGTAGATCTTGTTATGTGGTTTATCTTATCACTTGCAGCTGCGGTAAGCAGTACATTGGGAGGACAACCACAAAACTCTCCCAACGGATGAATAATCATAGATCAAATATTAAAAAGGGAAATAGACTGTACAGCCTTCCCAGACATGTTCTAGATGAACACCCAGATGGCAATTATAATTTAAAAGTACAGCCCATCCATTTTATATCAGAAGGTCTAACGGATAGACTCCAGGCATTGACAAATAAAGAAATGTACTGGATCTTTAAATTAAATACCCTTAATCCTGCAGGTTTAAACGAAGCCCAAGAGGTCATTTATTAAGGAGGAGTAGAAAGACACAAAATATGTTTTTTTTCCCTCACATAGTTCCCATCCCCTAGTGGCAGCTTCTAATAGTCTGAGGGAAGTAGGAGCTCCTGTGATCTAGTACTGGCATTGAGCATGCTCAATGCCGACTTGAGTCAGACCAGTGATGTCACTGACTCCTGGCTGATGACGAGAACTTCCTGTTCCTGCCGTGAGTCGGCGCTGGAGGTACATTCAGAGTCAGAAGAGGCAGGAAAGGAAATTAATATGTATAACAGGTAATGGTTTTATTTTCAAGTTTTAAAGGATGTGGTGCAGCGTTTGCAATTTTAAATGCTTGTGTAATTTTAAATGCTTGTGTATTTTGTGACATATGAACACGTTGTTTTTATATGTATGTATAAGGAAGGATAAGGGCGACATAGGATTGGGTACTTTCACAAAAGAGGTGGCGCCCTTGTAGACTATTTAGAGAAAGGAGATTGTGAATATTGTCAGAACTCCTGAGGAAGTGTGCGAGGATGCACGCGAAACGCGTTGGCATTTTTTTTTATAATTGATTGTTTTTTATATTCATATTTTAAAAATAAAATTCTCAGAACTACAGAGGATTTTCTAATCTTTCCTTGATTCTAAACGGAAGGATTTTTCTTTTATGTTATATAAACAAGCGCTAGCACTACCTCTACTCCCATTTCGTGGCTGTACAGCCAGAAGTGGATCAAATAGCTGTATAGGGTTATATGATAGAGGAGAGGAGCTGAGCTCTGGTATATATAGGGTTATATGATAGAGGGAGAGAAGCTGAGCTCTTTGATATATAGAGGTAATATTTATTATAGATGAGAGGAGAGGAGCTGAGCTCTGTGATATATAGGGTTATATGATAGAGGAGAGAAACTGAGCTCTTTGATTTATAGGGTTATATGATATAGGAGAGGAGTTGAACTTTGATATATAGGCTTATATGATAGAGGAGCTGAGCTCTGTGGTATATAGGGTTATAGGATAGAGGAAAGAAGCTAAGTTCTTTGATATATAGAGTTATATGATAGAGGAGAGAAGCTGAGTTCTTTGATATATAGGGTTATATGATACAGGAGAGAAACTAAGCTCTGTGATATATAGGGTTACATGATAGAGGAGAGAAGCTGAGCTCTGATATATAGGGTTACATGATAGAGGAGAGAAGCTGGGCTCTGATATATAGGGTTATATGATAGAGGAGAGAAGCTGAGCCCTGTGATATATGGAGTTATACGATAGAGGGAGAGAAGCTGAGCTCTGTGATATATAGGGTTATATGACAGAGGAGAGGAGCCTAGCTCTGTGATATATAGGGTTATATGATAGAAGAGAGAAGCTGATCTCTCTGATATATAGGCTTATATGACAGAGGAGAGGAGCCGAGCTCTGTGATATATAGGGTTACATGATAGACGAGAGAAGCTGAGCTCTGTGATATATAGGGTTATATGACAGAAGAGAGAAGCTGAGCTCTGTGACATATAGGATTATAGGATAGAGGAGAGAAACTAAGCTCTGTGATATAGTGGTTTATATGATAGAGGAAAGAAGCAGAGCTCTGTGATACATAGAGTTATATGATAAAAAGAGAGGAGCTGAACTCTGTGATATATAGGGTTATACAATAGAGGAGAGAAGCTGAGCTCTATGATACATAGGGTTATATGATAGAGGGAGGTAAGCTGAGCTATTATTATTATTTTATTTTAAAGCGCCATTGATTCCAGGGCGCTGTACATTCGAGGGGGTTACATACATTACATAAGTCAAACGAGTACAGTGATAAGGGATAATGACAATTGGCACGACAGAGGGAGAGAGGACCCTACCCGCGAGGTCTTACAATCTACAAGGAGGGGGAAAGAGACAGGAGGTGAGGGGCAGACATGTCTGTGGAGGAAGTAGTGACAAGTTTAGTGAAGGTTATAGGCAAGCCTGAAGAATTGGTTTTCAGGTTGCTTTTGAAGCTGGTGAAAGTGGAGGAGAGTCTGATGTGTTGGGGCAGTGAGTTCCAGAGTGTGGGTGAAGCACGGGAGAAGTCTTGGAGACGGTTGTGTGAGGAGCTGATAAGGGGAGAGCAGAGGAGAAGGTCCTGTGAGGAGCGGAGAGTGCGTGGGGGGAGATATTTGGAAATTAGGGCAGAGATGTATGGAGGGGAGAGGTCATGGAGAGCCTTGTAGGTCATGGTTAGTAGCTTGAAATGAATTCGCTGGGCAATGGGAAGCCAGTGAAGGGATTGGCAGAGGGGAGAGGCAGAGGAATAGCGAGGGAGAGAGGTGGATAAGAGGCAGCAGAGTTAAGGATGGATTGGAGGGGAGCGAGGGTGCTAGCTGGGAGGCCACTGAGAAGGATGTTGCAGTGGTCTAGGCGGGAGATGACGAGGGCATGGACCAGCATTTTTGTAGTGTCATAGCGAGAATGAGTCTCATGGAGCCGGGGGTTGATGGTAATAAGAGAGATAGCAGCGACGTTGGACGGTGAAAGTGTAGAGTTACTGTATGAGAGATCAGGGGCAGGGGTAGAGTTGGATGGTGGAAAGATGATGAGTTCTGTTTTCTCCACAGCTCTGTGATATATAGGGTTATATGATAGGGGAGAGAAGCTGAGCTCTGTGATATATAGGGTTATATGATAGAGGAGAGAAGATGAGCTCTGTGATATATAGGTTTATATGGTAGAGAGAAGCTGAGCTTCTGTGATATATAGGGTTATATTATAGAGGAGAGAAGCTGAGCTCTGTGATTTAGGGTATATGATAGGAGAAGCTGAGTGTGATATATAGGATAATAGAGGTGGAGGGCTGAGCTCTGTGATATATAGGTTATATGATAGAGGAGAGAAGCTGAGCCTGTGATAATATAGGGTTATATGATAGAGGAGAGAAGCTGAGCTCTGTGATATATAGGGTTATATAATAGAAGGAGAAAAGCTGAGTTCTGTAATATATAGGGGCTCTGTGACCTGGCTTTGAGGGGCCTGCATGTTAGATTCCCCCATAAATGACTTAATCTAAGAAAGTACATCCCTTAGGCCATGTTCACACGGCTTAAACTGGGCCGTATTTCGGTCCATAATTACGCGCCGGAGTGTGCAAATTACGGGCTGAAAACGGTCCAGTCATTACGGTAATCCATAGTTCTCATAGAGAACTATGGATTACGTCTCCTCTCCCTGCTCGGCGAATACGCTGGGCGGGCAGATAAGTGACATGTGAATTACCAGTGGCGTATACGCACCGCTGGTAATGCAAGTCAATGGGCGAAGTGCCGGGCCCCCGCTCCCTCCCCCGCTCCCGCCCCCGGGCACACAGCGTAATTACGCCCCGCAGTTAAGCCATGTGAACATAGCCTTAGAGTTTTCAAAACAGCATTTAGGAAGTTTAGTAACCCATTAGGTATTTCACAGAAATTAAAGTGGAGGTGAAATTTCAGAAATTCACTTTTTATGCAGATTTTCAATTTTTATTCATTATTTACTGGAACACGGTAGATGTGACACAGAAAATGTAACTCAACATAGATTCCCCCAATTCTGCCATTTTTAGTGATATCACATATGTGGCCCAAGGGTGCTATTTGGCTCAACCACAAGCTTCAGAGTAGGAGGAGCACCTACCGGACTTTGGGGTCTTATTTTCAATACAATTTTATTTAGGCGCCATTCCTGGTTTGCGGACACCCTAAGGTGCTAAAACTTAATAAACACCCCTAAAAAGATCCTATATTGGAAACTATACCCCTTAAGTGAGTATATCGACCCTACTAGTGTTTCACAAAATTTTTATCGTCAGCCTGTGATAATGAGAAAGATTTTTTTTCCAACAATCTGCAATTTTAGCTGAAAATGTTTAATTTTTACAAGGAATCCTGAAGAAAAGCACCAAAAAATTTGTTACACAATTTCTTACAAATTTGACAATGTCCTATATCTGTATATATGTGTAAACTGCTGTTTGGGCGCATGGCAGGGCTTACAAGAAAGGGAGCGCTATTTGGCTTTTGGGACGCAGTGGGTGCCATGTCGCATTTACACAGCCTCCAAAGTAGCAGAACAGATTAAACCTTCCAGAGGTTGTCTCATTTTGGATTCAACACCCCTCATGGATCTCATCTAGGGGTGTATTGTGCATTTTGGGTGCACAGGTGTTCCATATTTTTTTTTAGCATTGCACCATGAAAATGGGGAGGGGGGGAAACACAGTTCCACCATTGATTTTTGGACTTCAATTTTACAGCGTTCGCCATGCAGTGTAAATGACAGGATAACTTTATTATGCGGGTTGGAACAATTACAATGAAAAATGTTGTGTTATTACTTTTTTTTTTAACATGAAATTTTTTATTTTCCAACATGAAAATTAGAACATACAAAAGTAATATCATCGCAATAAATGAGGCAGGGTAACAATGGTGCTTAAACATAAAAGAAAAAAAAAAACGAATCAATACAAACAAGCCATAGACATTACTACACAGCTGATAAGCACAAAGAGAGGTTACAAGGAGTATGAAAAACAGTATCGCAAAGACTTTCAAAGTAAATAGAACATTCGTCAATAGTGCTGCTTATTTAACTGCTACTACTAGGAAGCAAATATATCACTTCCCAACAAAGAAGATGTGTAAGTTGATGGAATACATTTAATCTAACCGAGGGTTTTAATCCTGATTGAAAAAGGCTGATTCAGTCCATACTTTCCAATTATCTCTAATTATAGGCACTTTATGTGGAGGAATCGCCAGGGAGGTTTCACAGCGGTACTGGTAATTGATTCTGTGGAGTACCTCGGTTATGGCTATAGGGGAATGAGATCTCCAATACTTAGCTATAGTTAGCCTAGCAGCTATAAGAATATGATAAAGAACTGTCCTAAATGGGATTGGGAACTCTAAGAGTTCAACATCTAGGAGAGTGAGAGGCGGTTTTAAGTGGAACTTAATTGAAAAAAGTTTAGAGATAAGTCCTTCAATTTGTTTCCAAAAAGATAAAATAGGGGGGCAGTCCCACCACATATGTATTAATGTACCCACTGATCCACATCCTCTCCAGCATAGTGAAGAACCTGGTGGAGAGAAGTGGGCAGTTCGATACCATCTAAGATATATTTTTTTCATTATTTCCAAGTGGTTTATACATCTGGAAAATCTACTGGAGGTCATTGATGCTGATATCCAAGTGTCATAAGAAAAACAACAGGCCAGATCCCTCTCCCACTTAATGATGTAGTTCGGTTTGATCTCTTTATCAGCTCTTAATAAGAGGTTGTATATGATAGATAACCCTCTCTCAAACCCTCTTTTCCCTGATAGAAAATGAAAATATGAGGAAGGCAGAGCAGGCTTTTTTGGCCAAGTCCAACTTTGCATTATATGTCTTATTTGTAAATACTTGTAGAAATTAGTACGGTCTAAGTTGTATGTTGTCATCAAGTCCAAAAATGTTTTAAGATGGTTACCATCGTATAACAGTTCAATACTGCTAACACCTTGGGATACCCATTTCGTTAATGGCAGTTGCGGGGAGGCCAATTGAAGTATGGTTAGTGAACAGTCAGTTTTAGTAAATATACCCAGTTTCTCTGTTTAACATACTTTGACCAGGCCCGCATAGCGTGTTGTAGAGAGGGAATGGGCAGGTGAGGGAGCTTAAGATCAAGTAGATCAGCCAGCAACAGATCCGAAGCATCTGGAAGGACCAGGGCCATTAAGTCAGTTAGGTATTGTGAAAGTGCATCTGGGGTGATCGATTCAGGGATGCCTCTTAAACGGATATTGTTACGACGTGAACGGTCCTCTAGGTCTAGAACCTTTGAAGATAGCCTTTGGACCTCCTCTTCCAGAGCCGCATTTGCATCGATGAGGAGGTTGTGTGACGTTGCAAACTCTGCCATTTTCTCCACATGTTAGGTTCTGGAAACTAGTGTTTGAATATCTATTCTAAAGTCTCCCATCATTTGTTTAAAGTCAGCATGAAGAGTTTCTCTAAATGAAGAAAACAACCTTTGGAGAGTCTGTTCAGAGGCGCAGAAGGATTCTGCTGTGTGTTGGTGATCCATGTCGTCAGAATTAGGTCTAGAAGAGGCTTGTGAAAGCGGTGGGGAGATGGCAAGTCTCTCTCTGTCTTGTGAGCGAGTGGCTGGGGTTTGAAACAATTCTGTTAGTTTAGTGGGTTGAGCTTTGCCACCTCTCTTGGAGTTTCCTCCCATTATGAGAACGTAGTAGAAAGAGGAATTAGGTCTATCAAAACTGTAGGATTCTTTTTTTTTTTTCCTTTAGAGGTAATTACTCCAAACACATTCCAGGAGTAGTTATGAAGATAAATGCAAGGAAGGTAGGATTAATGGGTCCCCCTGGTACTTTGCGTACCTCAGATTGAATGGTCGGATCTTGTTGTATTGGAATCACAGACTCAAGGACTGGCATTATATAAACAATACCACTTAGTAGTGGGTGAAATGGCAGATATGTTGAGATGCAGTACGAGAGGGCCGTGCTATAGGAGATGAGGCTTTTCCACTATATGTGCCCTTATTAACTTTAATGGCAGGAATGCTTATAGGAATGTCCACATCTGGTGTTTCAGTTATACCCCGTTCCTGATGCTGTGAGATAAACACAGTGTCTTCCATACGTTGGTGTAGCGTTATAATCATGTTATAATATTATTATAATGGCTCTGCGGTTGCTGCAGGGCCTACTCTGCTGAAGGCCTCGTGGTTAAAATGGCGGACTTTTGAGAGAACGCCACGTTTGATCTGCAGACGCCCTTTCTTCAAAACCTCTTGGCTCCAGGCCTACTGAGACGCAATCCCTGGGTCTCTATGCCTCATCTCTCATGCGGTACCTCGGTAGGTGCGATGTCAGTGACCGGGTTCATCGCGTCTGCCCTCAGCACCTCGCTACAAGATAGCGCCGCAGCTCCTGGTGCCTATGCTATCCAGCTCCGCGACAGGCGATCAGGCTTCCCGGCGGGTAGTTACTGACCTCCCTGCTCCGTCGCTCGAGGGGATCTTCAGCCCGGCAAGGAAAGAGGTAGGTGGTAGACGGTAGATCCAGCACTCTCGTCACTTTGCTTCTCCTTCTAAGATGGCGCCTGCAGCTACCAGCTGCCGACAGGCTGCACTCACTGTCCAGGTTCTTCTCGCAGCGGAACCGATTTGCAACCACTACAAAAGCTCGCTGGGGTAATCTAAGACACTAGTCCTCTGAGTTTAAAAGGGTTTTTTTTAAAGCCATTTTAGTGAGGCTTCCTGCAGAGCTCCAGCTCTATGCGTCCGACAGCATGCAGGCTCAGGCCCCCCCTCCCTGTTTTATTACTTTTACACAATAGAAATGTGTTTATAAAAAACTGCGTTTTTATGTCGTCATAGTCTGACAGCCATAACTTCTGTATATGGAGATGATTATGGGCTTGTTTTTTGTGGAATGAGTTGATGTTTTTATTGGTACCATTATGGGGGGCATATGGCGCTTTGATTGCTTTTTATTATGGTCTTTGTGAGGCGTTTTGAACAAAATACAGTAATCCTGGTAGTGTTTTTTATTTTTATTTTTTACAGCAGTCACCATGCGAAGCTTACTCAGCAGGTTGATTACAGCGATACCAAGTTTATATATTTTTTTATATTTTACTGCTGTTGCACAATAAAAAAACTTTTATTCAAAATGGAAAACCCGTCACCATAGTCTGAGAGCCATAACTTTTTTATTTTTCCGTGTATGGAGCTGTGTAGGGGCTTGTCTTTTGCGGGATAAATTGACATTTTTATTGGTATCATTTTGGTATTTATCTGAGTTTTTGGAAGACAGAGTGAAGAAAATACTACAATCCTGGTATGTTTTACATTTTTTATTCTTAACAGCAGCATACGTGACACGTTAGTTTTACTCTGTGGGTCGTTATGATTATGGTGATACCCAATTAATATATTTTTTGTTTTGCTTACACTCTTTTAAAAAAAGTGTTTTTATTATGTAAAATAACATTTATGCATCGATGTCTTCTGATAGCTATAACTTTATTTTTCCATATACAGAGCTGTGGAAGGGGTTTTATTTTGTGGGATGAACTGACTTTTTTAACTGGCACCACTTTGGCATTTATTTGACTTTTTAATTGCTTTTTATTCCATTTAATGTGCTTCAGGGATGAAAAAAAATCTAAATTCTGTGACTTTTTTTTTTACGCCATTCACCATGCAGGTTAAATAATGTGCCACATTTATAGGGCAGGTCGTTACACACGTGGAAATACCAAATATGTATACTTTTGTAAAGTAGAAAAGGATGGTGTACGTGTTTTATAATTTATATGGTGTACGTATTTAATAGTGAGCAGGACATAGCAGAACTGCCGTAGACCACGGCAGGGCAGGGCATAGTGGCATCACAGGCACCCTGGGAGCTTTTGTAAAGCTTCCGGGTTGCTAGTGAAGCCATCGGCAGTCGCAGCAGCTAAGGGGTTAATCACCGCCAGCCAGGGTAAGCTGCAATATACAGATGGTCCCATGTTGCGATTGTGGACGCCCCGCTTGAGAGCCGGCACAATGTCTAGGATGTACCGGTACATCCATTTGCGGGAAGTCACTTCCCACTAAGACGTATGGGTATGTCCAATGTGGGGAAGGGGTTAAGGATAGATTTCTTCCAATGACTGTTTTTAATGAGGTAGCAGCTAAAAAGGAAAATAGTAGATTATGTAAATTACCCTTCCTCTCCACTGGGTGCTTACATATTTATCAAATGTGTTAACCCTAAAGTCCTAACAAGAGGTCTGAAGAGAGGTTCCTTTGGGCTCAGCCATAATCCCAGAGGGGAAGATATCCAGAAAGGTTACTGAGGAGGTTGTGAGAAGCGTGAGTTGGGCAGAGAGTGAGTCCCTCGTGAGAGGCACATTTGTTTTGGAAAAATGTAGCGCTGCCTGGTGTCATGGCCAAGAGAAGTATAAAGTTTACCAGTTCCAATACCATGAGTATGCCTCTGAAGAGTTATGTTATTTGAAGTCACTAAACACCGGTACATCTCATGACCAACACTACATCTCTCCTCCGCAATAAGGTAGCATCTAAAAAACCTACAGGTGGTTACTAAGGGCAATGGTTGATCACCGTCTGGGTTACATTGGTTATGCCACCCTTGTTGAGTGCAACACAAGCTAGTGACAGACCTGCTGTTTCCAGCGTTGTGTCCCTTATTCTTTAAGATACAGTAGTTTCAAAGCATTTAGTGCTCCAATCTGGCAGTTTGCAGCCTGTTCTGCAAAAGAGTCCACTTAATTCATGTGCAGGCCATACATGTGCCCACTCATGGATAGCCCCACCCACAAGTGGCTAGCTCTGCCCACTTGTGGCTAGCCCCGCCCATTCACAGCTGATTCAACCTTTTACTTGGTAGCAATCTGTGAATAAACAGTGGGTGGGGCTAGCCACGGGTGGGTGCAGCTAACAAACGCTCAAGAATAGGCTGCACTCATCTCTGGCAGAGCAGGCTGCAAACTGCCAAATTTAAAGCGGTTGTCTCACTACAAGGATTGCTTTTTATGTTAAAGATCTTGCAAAAACAAGTCACTTTGCAATATGTGTCCATTAACAGTATACTACCAATTCTGAGATATCCCCTCTTGTATAGGCTGCCAGCACTGGTTGCTATAGCTACAGACCTGGCTTCTACTGCAGCCAAGCAGAAGCCAGTAAACACGCCCTTGAATTCAAAATGAAACCAAGACATCAGGACTGAGGTAAGATGAATCAATGTAGGGAGACAACCCCTTTAAGCATTAAATGCTCTGAAACTGCTGCATCTTACAGCATGTTTGTCACTAGCTTTTGCTGTCCTCAGCAAGGGTGGCATAACCTTTAAGTCTATTGATCCTTTCCTAGAAAATCCAAGTGATGAACATTGACTGCTTAGCACATATTGCTCTGTCACTTAGATAAAGGAAGGCAATGTACTTTTCAATAATGTTCAGCATTGGTTTCATGAAATAGGAAGAAGTAAAACAGTGACTGTGCTGATTGATGATCCTGGATGAAATGCTACTTAATAACAGCAGAAAACCTTCATTTATTATAGAAAGTTTAAAGAACTGTGTCCCTTATTCTGTAAGATGCAGTATTTCCAGAGCATTTAGGGCTCAAAATGAAGAGGGCACAAGTGCAAAATATCAATAGAATAGCCACTCTCAAAGTTTGAGGAGGTGGGTGCTGCATGGTATGGAATTTGCACATAGATAAGCTTCTATAGGATGCCAGTCTTGTATTACATCTAGTGCACTAAGATACTGACATCCTACACTCCCCAACTTTAAAAGACCAGACTGCATGCTCAAAAAATTTAAAATATAAGGTGTTAGTTGATGTTTTCTCCAAAATACTCATGCTTGCAACCCACATCAGAGGTCCTCATGGTCTTGCAAGTCCCAATACTAACTTTACAAACAATTCACAGAAAAAAATGGAAAAAAAATTACTTTAAATCACAGAAGAAAGGAGGTGTCTTCTGGCAGGTTAGAAAGCAATTCCCAATTGAACACAGAGAAGCAGCAATGCTATATGGGAGAGGTTCCACAGGTACAAAATACCATTAAGCCAGCCACTCACATAACCACTATGAGGGAGAAGGGCTTAGAGTGTGTCTGTGCAGAGTGGGGATAGTACCAGGCTAGAGCTGCTGCTTTTACCTTGGCTGGTTATAAAAAAAAATGGAGGGGACCCCGCATCATTTTTTAAATTTATTAATTAAAAATCTAAAGATGGGGGACCACTGTACATTATATAAATAAATAATAATAAAAATGATGTGGGGGTCCCCTCATTTCTTTTATAACCAGCCATGGTCAAATCTGTAGCTACAACGTGATACTATCAGGATGGAAAGGTTCCTACTTATCCTAAAAATGCTAGCCCCCAGCCAACCAAAAAGTGGACTGTCACATTGGAGGGTCGACTTCTGGTGGTAATCTGGCTCCTCCTTGTATCCCTGGTGTGTTGGGTACTGGGGTAGTGGTGACAAGGGGTTAGTGTCAGCCTTGGGTGGCAAAAAAATGTTGAAGTTGAAAAAGAGATAGGAGCAATTGAAAAGAATACCATTCGTTACAACATTTATCATACTAAGGCTTTTTTTAGAGGCAATTAGTCTCTTCTTCGGAGTAATTTTCCTTCCACTTTTGAATTTCAGGAACCTCGATTGATGTCTTATAGAAGGAGCCGTAATTTATGTGATAAATTGATAAGATCAGATTTTGGTTCTAAGAAAGGAGATACACAGAGATTGTTGGCCCCTCCTAAAACTGGGGATTTCCCTTGTTTGGGATGTTGTAATTGTAACAACTTAATTAAAGGTGATTTCTTTGTGCACATATCATATGGACCATTGAAATTGTTTAACCCCTAATGAAAATGATGTAAATTTAAATTCACAGTCCGTAAGAGATTTTATAGGGGTAATCGACCACTAATTGCGCAACAATGCCGGTTACAGCCAGGGGGAGCCCCACCACCTACCTTTTTTTAACCCCTTTAGATCGCGGCAAACAGGTGTCCTACATAATGAAAACGTGCCCCACCGTTTCCCCTCTTCGATCGACCCCACAGGAGATTACGGTCCCGATTGCTTAGCATGGCAGCTGGAAGCCTTGTGAGGGCTTACATCATCGCCATGCTTATAGAATGCATTAGGCTGTATAAATGATCACACCCCTAGTGGTGAAGCACCCTAGGGGGACTTAATGTTAAAGTAAAACAAAAAAAAAAATGTTTAAAAAAGTGTAAAAAAATAAAAAAAAATTGAAAGTTCAAAACACCCCCTTTTGCCAAGTGAAAAAAGTAAAATGATTAAAAAAGTTACACATATTTTAAAATATAATATAATTTATCCCGTACTCTGAAAGGAAGAAAAAAACTTGGAATAAAAGTGATCAAAAAAGTTGCATGTATTCCAAACTGGTACCAAATAAAAATACTAAAGAAAAAATACACCCTCACTCAATCTATAGGAAAAAAAAAAAAAAAATGGCACCACCGCACAAATTTCAAAAATAGAAAATGTTTGGATTTTTTTACGATGCCGAAAAAAAATTAAAAAACCTAATGTTTGTATTGTAAATCATTTAACCTGCAAACACAAAAGAAAAAAATCATTTTCCCAGAGAGTAACGGGTAAAAAATAAAAATCCCCACAGACATGGCGCAAATATGTTTTTTTCACATTTCGCCCTACTTGGAAATTTTTGTTTTCCAGATATTCATTTTTTGGTAAATGAACCATTACACTTAAAAATAAAAGCCCCATAGCTAGGGGGGTAAAAAAAATAAAAAATTTGGCTTTTGGGAAAGGGCAAGGAGGAAAAATCGAACATGGCAACCAAAAAAAAAAAACCGCAAATCCTTAAAAAGGGGAACAAATTTCTCCATTTTTATATTTTGCACAAATTTTCTCGAATAATCAATATGTAAATATAAATTTCATCTGCAATATAAATATTGGCCGTGCTTGCCTACTTTTCATAAGATTCCTTTGTACACCCCAGTAATGGTAGGATCTTCAAGATTAGCGAACCCTTTACCTGTAGATCAAGTTATTAATTTTAATCACCCAAATCCTTTTTTCCTTACATTAGTGGGAGAAACACAATAAGGGGTTTGAGAATGCATTAATTGCACAAGACACGATACGAAAAAGGGGTGATTATCTTTTGCTAGGCACTTTGTAGAGACAGGTCATTCATTAGCTCAACTGTGTTTCAGGATTTAAAATCCCCCCACAATATGAAAACTGTCTTTTTCTAAACTTTTCTTTTTTCCCATATAACCAATCAAAGTTCCCCTTTTATTTCATATAGTGCTTAAAAAAAATGAAAGTGGCGCTCTGATTGGGTTTCATGGGAAAAAAAGAAAGTCTTTTGACCAAGACAGTTTTCAAACGCCCCCTCTGTCTCATCCTTTTAAAAGGGGTTGAAGATGTTAAAGTTGTTGAAAAAAAGGTAATAGGGAAATTTTTTTAAATTGAAGACTCTGTACCCTTTGTAAATTTTATTTTAATTTTAACCAATGTTTTTCGGATCATCCTGGGGGCAATTGGGAACATTTTGATTATTATGAGATTTTAATACTTTTCTGTATTTTCAGACAATACCTTTTATACATTTTGGAAGAACACAACATCCACACGGTCCAGAAGATTTGGGATTCATTCAGACAAAATTTAAAAGGAATTTTAAATTAAACATATAGCGCATAATTATACAATCTTTTTTAAAAGGTTGTTTATTGTATAAAATAAAGGATGTCACACTTTTTAAAAATTTGATGGTTTTATTTGGTTTACACATTTGAAACCAGTTTTTTAAAAATTCACTATATAAAAACCCACATATGATGTATTTCTCACTACCCTGACAAAAAACCCAAAAAAACCTTACCCATTTTGGGAAAATTTAGGGGCCCCAAAATTATTTTTTTTTGGGCCAAATGCCAAAAAAAAAAAGAAAAAAAGGGGCATTTTATTACTTTCGCAAAGTCAAAATTTTTCCATACATTTCTTTAAATTTTTGGAAACATTTTTCTTAAACTGTTTTACTTGGATCAAATTTTTGGAAAACCTTTTTTCCACAAGCTACCACAATATTTTGGGGTAAAAATTTTTGGCCCTTTCCCCCTTTGACAGAACGGGTTTAAACTGAGCCATGTTTGTAAGTCACCTTCTTGAAACCAAACCTTTTTAAATTTTTGCCCCAAAACATTTTCAATAAAATTGAGATCGGGACTTTTTAGGGCCACCCCCAAAACTTTAAATTTTGCTTATCCAAAAAGCCATTTTGAAACCCAAATTTGGGGGCATTACTTGGGGTCAATGTCCATTTGAAAGCCCCAAATTTCTGCCCATTTTAAACTTCTGTCTGATGCCCTTGAAAATTTTTCTTTCATTTAATTGCCCTTTTAATCTTTTTTCCCCCCATGATCCCCATCTATTTTGTAAGTGCCTATTCCCTCCTGCACCCCCACAACCCCCAAAAAGGGATGCTGCCATCCCTTTTTTTAAAAACATTTTGGTTGGGTGCTTTTTGACTTCCAAGCTTCCCCCCTTTTCCTTCCATGTAGTGATGGGATTAGGGGCCCAAAAAATTTTTTATTTTCCGTCAGACCAAAAGGACAAGTCCCCCAAAAATTTTAAAGTTTTTTTTTTTTTCCCTGTTTGCTTTTGTAAACATTAATCTTTTGTATCATGGAATAATGCTTTTTCCTGGCAAGTACATTTAAAGCCCATGTTGATAACTACTCCGGTTTCACGGGGATAATAAAACGGGCTTCCCCAATTTCCGGCCACCCATTTTCAAAAGGTCTTTTTGCTTTTCTTTTTGGGGTTGGGAAATGCACATTCGGGACCAAAGCACTTTAAAACCTCTGGGGAAAACAAACCCATCCCCTTCCTGGGCGGTATGACGCTGAAAACCCCATCTGTTTTAGACTTATAAAATTTGCGTATAATTGTGTACAAAAGAACGGGGGGCCCCTTTCGGGTACAAAAATTTTTCCCCCAAAGGGATAACCATACTTGTCCCAATTCCGCAATTCCCCCCCCTTTATATTTTGGGCAAAAATTCTTATTTTTCCCCCCTGTTTAAAACACAAAAGCAGGGTTTTTTCTGGCTTTAATTTAAAATACATCCCAAATGTGTCCCAAATTTAACTCAAAATTTTGTCCAAAAAATTCAAAAAGCTTCCAAAACTTTGGGCTCCCCCGAATTGTTTTTAAAGCATAAAATTTCCTATGCATGAAAACTTTTGGCTTTCCCGAAATAAAAAAAAATGCCTTAAAAAATTTTTTCCCCCGCTCTTTAATTTTCGGGGCAGGGGGAAAAATATAAATTTTTTTGGGTTTCCAAATTTTCCCCCCTAAAACAGGAAAGGGTTTTTTTTTCTGATTTCATTCAGATTAATGTTATTTTTAGGTGGGGGTTTGAGCACAAAAATTTGGGAAAGATATATACAGATCCATTTTTTTGGGGGCCTTTGAAAAGGTCCCTTTACACTTTTGAAAATCTTTTTAAAATTTTGGGGAGAAAAACCCCTATCTATAAACTTTTGTGTATAATTTTGATGTTTTCCCAAAATTCTTTTGTAAGTTAAAACACCTTGGGGTTTGGCAGAGTTGAGTAAAAGAGTTTTAATATAAACTTGTTGGGCCCCTTTTTTTTTGGTCCCAAACCCCAAAGAGGGGACATGTTTTCAAATAACGGGAAAAAATTTTTATTTGGGGGTCCCGCTTTTTGTACCCCAGAGTTTGGGTAATGTAACCCTGTTTCCCTGAAAATAAACAGCGTCTTAAAAATTTTTGCTCCAAAAAGATCACTATGTCTTATTTACAGGGGGTTTTCTTTTTTTTTTTCCCAATTAAAAAAACATGCTATACTAGGGGTTTATAAAAAATATAATTATTTTAATATATATAAAAATTATAATATATTATATATAAAAATATATTATAATAAAATTAAAATATATATAATAAAAAACTTAAAGTTTAGATCACAAACCAAGGTAATTAAAGAACTTTTTTAGGCAGCTGCAGTGACTTACTCAAGGATGGCAAATGTGCATGCTGGACTTGTAGAACAGAATTCCCAGCATGCCCCATCACCATCCTGTGAAGTGTGTGCAGGTCTTTTCTTTTTTCCCCTTTTTTTTTCCTCATTACTTACATGTCTCCTGCTTCTCTGTCTCATTCCTGGATGTTCAGACCGTGGTGACATCACAGTCACATGACCACCTGCACAGGTCCTTCCAAACACTCTCTACAAAATATGTCCCGGGGCCGTTTCTTTGGGGGGTGGGGGCTTGGAACCCCCCGCCCCCCTCCCCCCTTTTCCTCCCCCCACCCTAGGACGGACCTGTGTATGGGAGGGGCAGCAATGATTTCCGTAGGGTCTTATTTTTTGGGGGTCCCTTATTTTAGGGAATTCAACAAAAATCTCTGCTATGCCCCTACTTTCGGGGGAAAAAAAAAAATAGTTTCTCACTTTTTAAAATTAATTTAATTTGATGGGGCACATCACATTGTCATGAGAAAACAGAATAAATACTTTAAACCCCTTTTTAAATAGTTATTTTTGTTTACAACCTTTTTTTAGCCCCTAGTTTGCCAAATTTTTTAAAAAGGGAAAAGCAAATCGAAAGGGACGTGCCCGCGGGAAAAAATTTTTCATGGGCCGCCCATCTTTTTTGTGTGCCACCGCCCCTTCAAAAGCCAACACCCAACTCCGCCTAAATGCATAATGTGCTTTGGAAAAAGCTCAGGTAGAATGCACTTATAGTCCAGTTATATCCCCCCATAACCCTAGGTAGATTCCGCCTTACAGGCCAGTAGATGCCCCCCTTGTAGTTCAGGTAGTTATGCGCCCATTGATTACAGGTAGTTGCCGACCCTTTAGTAGCCCAGGGTAGTTGCCCCCTTAAAGCCAGAGGTAGTTGCCCCCTTAGAAGCCATGTAGAGCCCCCTTTGTTTATCCAGGTGTAGATGCCTCCCTTTGATAGCCAGAGTAGTTGCCCCCTTTTGAGAAACCAGGTAGTTGCCCCCAAAGATAAGCCAGTTAGTTGCCCCCTTTGATAGCCATTAGTTGCCCCCATTCTGATCCAGTAGTTTTCCCCTCTGATTGCCAGGTAGTTGCCCGCCCCCTATTTGGATAGCCAGGTAGTGCCACCCTTTGTTAGCCAGGTAAGTTGCCCCCGTCTGTTAGCCATGTAGTATGCCCCCATTGTATAGCCAGGTAATTGCCCCCATAGATAGCCAATGTAGTTGCCCCCTTTGAAAGCCAGATATGTTTGCCCCCTTTGATCTAGCCAGTAGTTTGCTCCCTCTGTATCCAGGTAGTTTCGCCCCCTTGTAGCCAGGTAGTGCCCACCTATAACTAATAAAATTAAAATAATAAAAGCCACTGAACCTTACCAGGCTCACTGCAGCTCCGGACATCTCCTGCTGATCTCTCAGCGTCGCAGGGGAATGAGTCTGCAGCCCGCACTTCACTCCCCCTGCGCCCGCAGACTGTATGTCTACGGCGCAACACCATCGCTGTACATACAAGTGGGGAGGAGGATGAGGGGAACGATCCCTCCTGGCCTCCTCCCTGCACAGCGAGACATCCTGGCGGGT
This sequence comes from Phyllomedusa bahiana, assembly GCA_025379985.1. Lineage (NCBI taxonomy): Eukaryota > Metazoa > Chordata > Amphibia > Anura > Hylidae > Phyllomedusa > Phyllomedusa bahiana. The sequence goes on along the minus strand of JAODAL010003823.1, from coordinate 101,715 downwards.
GAATCGGGGTGGGCCGCTGCGGCCGCTTCACCCGCCTGTAGAGCGGCCGGCGGGCGCAAGAGTAGCGCCCTAGCCTAGCTACACTTGCACCGCGATAATTTTTAAAGAAACCCCCCAGCCGCCTACGTGGCGGCAGGATGAAACCAACTTCTGCCGGGTGGGCGGGGGGGACCCCAATTAGCGGGGACCCCCCGCCAAAAGCGGGAGAGTTGGCATGTATGATTTAGACAATTTGATATAATAGAAATTGTGGTCAGATTTATGCTGTCTTACTATTATGTTCAGTTATATACGGTGCGCGTGTGCAGTTAGACACAGGCGCAATGAAGCTATAGTATTGCAATTTATTTCTGCTCTCGCGAGATACCGGTAATGTTCGTGCATGTGAAGTAATTTTTTGTGAACGCCTGAATGATGTGTGGTGCCGCATTCTTTCAGACAGGTGATTATAGATGTATTTTTCACTGTTACATAGATGGTGGAGTGTTGATATGTTCATAAGCATTTTACAATAATGCTATAGTTTGATAGATACTGATTGGTGTTAGGTTACTAGTATATATCTGCTGATTTGCACACACCATTATGGCTGCCTGAGGAAGGCTCAACTAAACTGAAACATTGCACCTTTTTGGCGTATGTACATTTTCTCTTTGTAATACATTTTTGTGGATGAGTTTTGGACATGCTTTTGCCTACCTTGTTTCAGATTGGATGGACTGTAGAAATGCAGGATTAGTACTCACCTGCTTTTAGGTTCTGCTGCATTCCTACCCCCCAGGTGACTTTAGATGGTACATTATCGTTTTATTTGTATAGCCATCAGTGCTGTTCTCAATTTTTTTGTTTTTGTCACAATGAAGGGTCCACATTATGGGTACAATTTGTGCTCTTAACTGTACCCTTGTGTGCGTTGCGGTACTAGAGGTAATGCGGTAACATAGTTCAGTGTCCATCCTCTGGGGTGGTAAAAAAACACTGGCTCGCACAAAGCCTCAGAACTAGTAATGTAGAAGTGTCTGTCAGATAACTCCAGTACTGACACCAGAATAAAATGGTAAAAAAGCACAAAACAAGACAAAAACGAAAATCGACAACATCAATCATTGACTGTTTCATTAAATAAATGCATCCAATGTTAGTCTGATGTAGTCTAATAAAACCAGGGGAAACCTGTACAAAAGTGGAACACTATAGAGAGCATGACAGGGCTAAACTCAATCTCCTGCATCCCCTGAAGGACATGGCTGGTGCTGATCTTCTGGGTGGTAAAAGGGACAGAGATTAGGATGCACAATATGAATCTGGGGGCACAGGCCACCGCTGCAGAATGATCTCCAAAAGGGTTGGTCTTCTGCCCCCCCTTCTCAAGGAGATTGTTTTTATAAGCTGTAGCCTGAACCCCCTCTCTCACCCCTCACCAACCTTGTGATATGTGGCTGAATGCCAACACAAAATGCAAACCCCAACTATTACTGATTACTACATTAAACACCCACAACCTACACCAATCACCCCATAACCCACCACCTCCACCAATAACTGCATATGGAGTTTGTAAGGAAGTTGACACAGGTAGGGAGGTCCGGGAAAAATGAGGAGGCCAAGATGTTTGTGTGATAAATTCAGCAGGAAGAAGTTGTCATGGCAGTCTGGACCAGATGGAGACTGAAAGGGAAAATGAATGACTCCCATCAGAGAAGATGTCACTTGTGAGTCACTGGACATAACTGCACTGTAATAACTTATATGTCTGCAGAGCCTGTATGTAACTGCCATCTATTATTATATGGTCACTGAATGGCAGTAGTATACAGTATGTAGGGAGCCTGTGACAACTGGTATCCAATACTATATGGTCACTATAATATGCTGGTAATATTGGTAGCAGTGTAATAGTTTATATTCAGGAACAGTTTGGCGGCATCTCTCACCTTTCCTAGATGCTGAATAGGCTATCCATGACTGTGGAAAAGTAGAGGTGAATTGCCAAATTCGTTAAAGGGAGTATCGCTTCCTTAGTTCGGCTGATTCACACAGCTCTCATGCTTCTCGCAACTCATGGAAATCAGGGGCGCGTTTCTTTCCCTTCCCAGTGGGTGACATCATCCCCCCCCTTCACTGTGCATGCTGGCTCCCGAGACGTTGTCCCCCCCCCCCCCACTCTCTGATCCACAAATGTCACTGTGTCTTCCCCAATGCAGACTTATTTTGTAATAGCGATAATAAATACCACAGGCTGCATTCAATCTAGACTGAGCAACCCTGAACTCTTCTCCTCTCAAAGCTGGAGATCTCTATGAACGGCATCAGATTCTCGCTCTATGCAGAAGAGTAACAACCGGGAACAAAACTGTTATGTTTTCTCAAATTGAAGAATCATGTTGACAGTCTGTTTCTGCTGGGTGTGGAGAGAGAAAATGCTATAATGCTACGGCCCCTAACTCTGAGTCAGGCAGGGATCGTACACAAATTGTGCTATTTAGTCCCTGTATTGGCGAAAAGCCCTTCAGTGTACTTCTGTTTCTTCCTGCCTGTATAAAGTGAAAATGTGATTGTCCCATAACTCTGAGTGAGAACACAGCTCCGTGAATTCGACTGGGGCTTGTACAGAGAATGTAAATGCAGCTCTTCAGCTAGTGAAATGCAAGGAGGAGGGAACCGAGATGATTCGAAGCAGGACTGGATAGTCAGTGTAAACAAAACACAAGATAAGAGAAATACTGTGAATACAAGACAGCTTTGTGATGACATCCAATTGCAAAAGTTGCTTGTTTTTCACGGTCCCCTTATCCTGAAAGACCATTTAATGAATGATTGAAAACCCCCTGTTAAATAACTTTTTTAGAGCTTTTACACAGTTGCACACAGTGGGTGATGACATGTGTTGAGGGGTGTGTCTTGTTATGAATGGGTAGTGGTTATGCAAATTCTGGTCAGATCTACCTGAATGTTCCACATTTTCAAAGTTGGGCAAAGAATGTGCACACCCCCGCATGCATGGTTAGTGTGTGGAAGTAATGCTTATTAGTAATTTACCTGTGGATCCTTTCCTATATAGCAGGTTTCTGTGTCGCAGTGAATTGTTTTTTAATCCGCCTGACACAAGTAAGTTATGCCTCTACTCTTCTGCGTGAGTTGAAAGGATTTCTGACGCTATGTTTTTCATCATATAGCCCTTCTCTCACAACACTCAGACTCTACTATCCTATTAGGCTGTGGGTTCTACAGCAGTGTTGTCTCTGGCTAGGCTGTGGCTCAGGCTGCAGGGATCAACAGAGCTTGCGCAGCACTGATGCACTGATCCCCACCCTGATACACAGCTTGCTGCTGCCAAACTCTGTGAGTAACAGGGCCCAGCCAGCTTCGACTGAACAGTGTGCTTGTAGTCGCACCAGCCAGTGGGATGGACCGGAGCCACTCCAATCAGCTGTGCAGGTGGCGGTACCAGGAATCCGCATTTAAACACCCTGAAAGGCTTGGTGCTTGCGCCTAGTGATATTCCTGGATACCTTATTAAGTGTTTTTGTGTTGTGCTTATCCGTATACCACTGACCTCCGCCTGTTCTCCTGACCCCGGTTTGTCTCCTGTTTTGTACCTCACTCCCGTTCGGTTTTGGACCTGGCGTTGTTTACGTTTTATCCCTCATGGTTTCTGATTTGTGGCTTTGGCATTCCTATTTGATATTGACCTCCCGACTGTCTGACTATTCTACTAATCCTCACGTCCCCACACTTTAGCAGAGCAGCGGACTGTCCACTCCAGCTTGCCGTCTGTCCTTGCCTCAGGCAGCACGTCCCAAGTAGGCAGGGACAGTTTCTGGGAGTTTTCCAGTTAGGGCTCACTGTGCACCTCCCTTGACGTGACAGAGATTGTCAATCAGTCTGCTATCCCTAGCTGAAGCATATTAGAGGAACATTGTAATGTAAAGAGTTTTAAACAGTCAGGGCATAAGGTCACCAAGCACTAAAGGACATAAAGTTTGGCTCTGTTGCTGATACAGAACAGCAGCGAATGAGATCACCAATCCCGACCAACTCAACAACGCTAGTAGTCTATAGGGAGACAAGGAATGGTGGTTACCTCAGGGAATCTTGTGTACAGTAAGAAGCAGGTAATAATTGCACTCAGCTCTGAAAGGAAACAAATTCAGAACAGCAATGTATTTGCGGTAATAATCTTCATTTATCTTGCCTAAATAGTTCTAAACTTATCAGATGTGGTAGAGGAAAACCTCTTTAAGTCAGCAGTTATTGTGTAACATACCACAAATAGAGAGGAATTGCCATCTATACTAACTTTTCCAAAATATAACAATTTTGCACTGAAACCCTTTGGTGGGGGTAAAACTAGAACAAAAAGACAAAGAATTGTCCACGAAAATCCATTAAAATTTTAGAAACATTTTTGTCCGGTATGTCACTAATTTTTACATAGTTTTTCCAATAAAGTTTTTGCTCAATATTATAATGATTTTTGCGAGGAAATTCCGTTGCTTTTGCATAGTGTAATATACTCAATATTGCCAAAGAATCTTGTGTTATGGCGTAAATTCTCTTTTGTTTTTCACCCCATATGCACAAATTTTAAAAATCTAAGTGTAATGGAAGCCATTTCCACAAAACAAATATGAGTGCATTCTCAGGGCACTGACAAAATATCGAGGGTCGGTATTCTTTCTGACCGCTATTTTATTCTTTTTTTGAGCATCAGGGGACGGCACTTTGTCCGTGGTTTGCGGAATCAAGCCGCCCCCCTTCACATTCTGCCTTGTTAATCTGTTCTGCCCTCAAAACAGAGGCAGAAGAATGAACTTGGTCTACGTTTTTCGGACCGCCAGTGATTCTGAAAAACCATCCGGCGAAAATCCGAGCATGTGAGCGGGACTATTGAACGGATTTTCCTATTAAATCTATGGGGAGCGTTGCTTGACGTTTTTCAGACGGTTCCAAAACTGCAAACTGTCTGGAAAACCTATCAATAACCCTCCGCTGTGGGAACCAAGCCCTAAGCCCTTTTTCAAATCTCATCCCACACATGTTCTCTGTTCAAGACTTGACAGTGTGCGAAATCACAAAATTGCAGCACACAATATTGCGCCCAATGCCCTAGCTTTAAGCCAAAATCAAAAAATGGATTTTTAAGAGATATATAAGAAAAAGTCCTTAACTTCTATTTATTTGAGCCAATCCTGATTTTGCCTGAGATAAACTGCCTTAATAAGAACCTATGCAACAAATCTGCACTCAGTGCAATTCAGACACTTCTGACAGAGCTGTGCTGAAATTGTAGGCGAGTGCCTGAGGAGGCAAGCGTGACTTGGGGTTTTTTTCGTATGTTTATGAATGTAAAGTCATTCGTGGCAAAGACTCCCTCCGTCCTCCATTAGATCTTAACATCAGAGTATTTGTTTTTCTAGAGTAAGCGCAGAGCTATAGGAGGACATAAGTTTTACTGGGCCCCTGAAAAAAGACCGAAAGCCAACCAAAACATTCTCTCATGTCAGAATGCGAAAAGGTTCTTCTGAAATGCATAAAAGTTGTTACCTGTGATCGCTCGCTGTACTAATGTATTTTCAAAACGCACATTGCGGAATATTATCTTGGTTTTCTGGTTACCAAGTGGTTTTGTCTCTAAAGAAAACCTGCCACACCTATCTGCTTTTGGACTTTGACATTCATATGTGCGCGAGCAAATCACCTTGTTTGCTTTACTACCACTTGGCAAAAATTATCTCACTTAACTACTTGCCGACCAGGTCCATTTCTAGACACTAAATTGCAGATCATGGGCATGGGAGAAAAATATCTTTATCCCTCCATATTAACATGTTGCACAACATCACGACGCCTATAATTACCCATTACCTAGTTCCTGAGCTGCCCCCTCCCCACCTTTTTCCCTTACGTTTTCCTTTTCCCTTTGAACACGAAAACACTTTCTCACACTCTTATTCTGGCTCTACTAATTAATTTGCCTTTTTTTAGATTAATTTTATAATATTTCAGAGAAAATGTAAAAAAAAAAGTTGATTTATAAAAATTTTTTAATTTGGCGCCCACAAAAAAAGTTTCAATTTTTTTTTCACGTGTCCTCAAGCCATTTTTACAATATGCGATATAAATTTTTAGGTCCAGGATAAACATCTTTCGATCATGCAGATCGTGCAAACACACAAGTAGTCAAATAGAGAGAATTAATAGACAAGTGTCAGAGAGGAGGAACTGTTAGGCAAGGTCAGATAGATCATTTCCAGTACACATTATTGACAGACAACGATTATCAGAGACACCAGTTCTTAAGAAGCAATTGTCCAGTGAATTACAATTTTTCAAGATAGATAATTGCCTTTGCCAGTAGAAACTATTGCAGACAAACAATTGTACACAGAGAATGCCGTATCTAGGCTAAAATTTCACTCAGGTCTGGGAGAAAAACTGTCTCCCCCTTCATATTAGTCTGTTGTACCACACACAGAAGCACCCACGTTACCATATATCCAGCTCCAGACCACCCCATTTCTACTCTCACATTTTATTTTTTCCTTAGTACAAGTGTTTTCAGGCTTTCATCACTATTTTCCGTGATATGTAATGTATGACATTTTTTTATAATATCACGGAAAATGGTAAAAAAAATCTTGTTTTTTTTCCCACTTTTTTGACCTAATTCATTTTATTCTTTTGCGACTAAATAAGTTGTATAGTTTCTGTTCACGTTTTCCATCACAGGACATTTTATATACATGGGATATAAAAGTTTTAGGGTCATACCAACAATTTGTCAGAGAAGACAATAATACACACGACTCATGTTGTCCAGAGGACAAATTTTTTAGACAAACTATTATCAGAGAGACAATTGTCCAGTTATGACCAGTGAACAAACTAGACAATTTAATCAATGAGAACAGGTCCAGTCAGTCAATTGGCCAAGAGAGATCAGCAATCCAGACAGTTAATCATCAGAGAGTTTAGATCAGACAGACAATGGTCAGAGAGATCAGTCCAGATGACCATGATCAGAGAGCGATCAGTTCCAGACAGAGCAATGGTCCGAAGATCAATCCATACAAACACATCAACATAGAGATCAGACCAAGACAGTAAATCATCAGAAAGATCAGTATAGACAGACATATGGTAAGTCAGTAATGCAGTATCCGGTACAGACTAAAGGTCAGGAGAGTTAATCCCAGATAGACAAATGGTCAAAGAGATCAGTCCAGAAAAAACAATGGTCAAAGAGAGTCATCCGCAGACAGTGAATCATCAAGAAGATCATGTCCAACAGTGAATCATCAAAGAGATCAATCCGACAGACATTGCGGGTCAGCAACAAGATCATCTCCAGGTAGACAGAATGGTCAGAGAGATCGAGCGTCCAGACAGACAATGGTCCGGAGAGATCAGTATAGACAGACAATGGTCAAGAGATTCATTTAAAGACAGACAGATGGACAGAGAACTCAATCGCAGACAGACAATGGTCATCAGGAGATCTAGTCAAGACAGACAATGGTCAGAGAGCTCAGTCCAGACAGACAATGGCCAGAGAGATCGGTCAAGACAGTCAATCATCAGAGAGATCAGTCCAGACAGTCAACGGTCAGAGAGATCAATCCAGTCAGTCAAAGGTCAGAGAGATCAATCCAGAAAGACAATGGTCAGAGAGATCAATCCAGGTAGACAATGGTCAGAGAGATCAGTCCAGACAGACAATGGTCAGAGAGATCAGTCCTCAGACAGACAGATGGTCAAGAGATCAATCCATACAGACAAAGAGTCCCCAAAGAGATCAGTCCAGACAGACAATAGATCAGAGAGATCAGTCCAGAGAGACAATGGTCAGTAAGATCAATCCAGATAGAAAATGGTCAGAGAGATCAGTCCAGACAGACAATGGTCAGAGAAATCAATCCAGACAGTCAAAGGTCAGAGAGATCAATCCAGACAGTCAACCTTCAGACAGAGATCAATCCAGACATCCAAAGGTGCAGAGAGATCAATCAGGAGAGACAATGGTCAGAGAGATCATTCAGATAAGACAAGAATTGGTCAAGAGATCAATCCAACAGAAAATGGTCAGAGAGTGATCAATACCAATAGACAATGCTCAAGAGATATCAGTCCCAGACAGACAAATGGTCAGAGAGAACCGTCCTGACATCAATCATCAGAGGAGCTCAGTCCAGACAGACAATCGGCAGAGAAGATCGTTCAGACACTCAATCATCAGAGAGATCATCCCAGCCAGACAAATGGGCAGAGAGATCAACCCAGACATAAAACACGTCAGAGAAATCAGTGTCGAGATAGACAATGGTCAGCAGCGAGATAATTCAGACAGACAAAGGTCAGAGAGATCAGTTCATACTAGTACAATGTGCAGAGAGATCATTTTCAGACAGGACCATGATCAGAGTGATCAAATCAGTAGAGACAATGGTCAGAGAGATCAGTTCAAGACTCTCAATCATCAGAGAGATTCAGTGACAGAAAGACCATGGGTCAGACAGATCATTCTAGACAGACAATGGTCAGATAGATCAATCACATACCAGTCCACCGTCAGAGAGATCAAATCCAGAAACAGTCAAAGTCAGAGAGATCAATCACATAGAGACAATGGTCCAGAGAGATCAGTCCAGATAGACAAACGGTCAAGAAATCAGTCCAGACAGACAATGGTCAGAGAGATCAATCCAGACAGTCAAAGGTCAGAGAGATCAATCCAGACAGTCAACCGTCAGAGAGATCAATCCAGACAGTCAAAGGTCAGAGAGATCAATCCCGAGAGACAATGGTCAGAGAGATCAGTCCAGATAGACAATGGTCAGAGAGATATAAATCCAGACCAGAAAATGGTCAGAGAGATCAATCCAATAGACAATGCTCAAAGATAATCATCCCAGACAGACAAATGTCATAGAGATCAGTACCAGTACATTCAAATCATCGAAAGATCTATCCAGACAGACAAAGGTGCAGAGAGATCTGTCCAGACAGTCAAACATCAGAGAGGCTCAGTCCAAACAGACAATTGCCAGAGAGATCGGACAAGACACTCATCATCAAGAAGAGCGATACAACCCAATCACAGACAAATTGTCAGAGAGTATCATCCCGGCAGAGATACAATGTTCATTCAGAGATCAGACCAAGAGACAATGGTCAGAGAGATCAGTGCCAGATAGTCAATTCATCAGAAAGATCAGTACCAGACAGACAATGTGTCAGTAAGGTCAGACCAGATAGACAATGTTCAGAGAGAACAGTCCCCAGACAGTCAATCTATCAGAAAGATACAGTCCCGCACATACAATGTTCAGAAGAGATCATTCCGAGAGACCACTCAATCATTCAGAGAAATAAGTACAGAAAGACTCATGTCAACAGATCACCCAGACAGACAATGGTCAGAGAGATCAATCCAGACAGAACAATGGTCAGATAGATCAATCCAGACGAAATGGTCAGATAGATTTCAGTCCCAACCGGCACAATGGTCTGAGAGATCAGTCCCAGATAGAACAATGGTCAGAAGAGATCATCCAGACAGACATGTTCAGAGACTCCGTCCAAGACAGTCAATCATCAGAAGGTCATCCCAGACAGACTATGGTCAGAAGAGATCATCCAGGACAGACAATGGTCAAGATCAGGTATCCAGACAGTCAATCACATAGAGATCAATCCAGACAAGACAATGGTCAATAGAGATCAGTCCAGAGAGACAATGGTCAGAATAATCAGTTCCAGGAAAGTTCAATCATCAAGAAAGATCCGTATAGACATGACAATGGAACAGTAAAGGTCAATGCCAGATAACAATGGTAAGAGAGATCAATCCAGATAGACAAGGTCAGGAAGAGATCCAAGTCCAGATTGTACAATGGTCAGAGAATCAATGCCAGGATTGACAATTGTCATAAAGAGATCAATCCAGATTATCACAAGGTCAGAGAATCAGTCCAGACAGACAATCATCAGAAAGATCAGTCCCAGCAGACAATGTCAGATAGCGATTCAATCCGACAGACACTGGTCAGATATAGCAGTCCAGACAGACAAATGGTCAGAGATCAGTCCCAGACAGTCCAAGTCATCGAGAGAATCCAATCCAGAAGACAATGGTACAGAAGAGATCATCCAGAAAGACAACGGTCCAGAGAGATCTCAGTCCGAAGACATGACAATGTCAGAGAGATCAGACAGTCATTCAGCAAGAACGATCAGTTTTTAGACAATGGTCAGAGGTAGATTATCCCAGACAGTCAATCATCAGAGAGATCAGTCCAGACATACAATGGTCATAGAGATCATCCAGATAGACAATGACCAAGAGATCAACCAGGAACAGACCATGTGTTTTTTTTTGACGTCACATGCTTAATTCTTCATCCCCCTCTTTTGGCCCATTGACTATCTTCCCGCTTCTGTGTTGAAGGACCTATACGTGAATCACTTTTCTATTCTGTACAACGTTTTTTGTGGTAAACACTCCACCCCCTCTCCGATTTATGTAGCCTACTCCATGACAATGATAGCCATTTGATTGACAAACTGTTATCTTGACCATACGTTGTATAATCTCTATTTAAACGGGAGCCGTATCTTCCCTTCTTTCTATGTTATGACTTCTGAGGAAATGCCTGTATAAAGAACGGTGTGAAACCGTAAAGTCTTTTATTGTGTTTTAAAATGTGATTTTGTTAATTTTGCCGAAGGTAACACTCCTTTGCACTTTATAAAAATAAAAAGAAACACTTTTTTATTTATATCTACCAGTCTTTTCCGCATATCCTGCTGGCCTGGTGTCTCCACGAGTGTCTGGGTCGGTCCTTTTTTTCTGTCTGCATCCTTTTTTCCAAATCCACCATGTGCCTGAATCGACCATTGGATTCAGGACTGCGCTCGCCATGAGTAGCGAACACATAAAGATAGAGCCCCTGTTAAGTTGATTATGAAGTGTTGTGCCTCTACATTATTAGCACAACGACATAAAGTGAGCACACCTTTTTATTCTTGTCCACACTACACCTGTGGTTACATACTTCACTATTGTGCGCCCCCTCTGCCCTTTTTTTCTTTTGTATCTCTACTACGTTCGGAGTACCTTACCCAGGACTTCAGTTAAGAGGGTTCGGCTGCCAATACCAACGATGGATTACTTCAGGAGTTGTCTAATCCTAAGAGAAAAGTTTCTACAAGCACTTAATGAGGATCAGAACACCACGGACATGGAAACACCTAAAGAGATGAGTAATGAGTTCAATGAAGCACAGACGAAAGTAATGACTAATCTATTTAATACATTAGAAAAGAAACTGTGTAGCGAAGCACAACATAATCTGGACATTATGTTTTTATCTATTTACACAAAATTAGGTATCATCCCCAAAGGGCTTTGAGTGGAGCTTTCACCTTCCTTCCTTAATGACCCAATTTTTGTTAAGGGATGGGAAATAATTTTAAAAGAGTGCTCCATAAAACTAATGGAATTACTAATTGGAAAAAGATCGAGTCTGGTCAACCAATCAGTTACAGAAATTGAAACAATTATGAGTGACCTAAATAAGTTTGACACACACAAGGATTTCTATAAACTAAATAATAGAGTCACAACAGAAGTAACTACATATAAAATAATATCTTATTACGAAAAAAAGGGAAACTGAATAGGGATAAAAAGTTTAATAACAGTAATAAAAAAAAGCCCTATTGAACCAGAACAACCTCAGGCCAGCTCTGAGACAACTAATATAACTCCAGCTCCTGTCTATATCGATGAAGCACCTCTCCTTCACTCAATAGAGATAAACACCTCGTCAATAAGAACTGCCCATTTCGCCTGCCCTGCCCGCCCCTAGGCACGGCCCTGACCCGCCCCTAGGAACGGCCCTGACCCATTTAAATCTAGGTCCTCCTCTTTTTTCAACTCCAAATTTCACAATAAACCAAAAATTAGACCGGCATTAGTGGAAAAGAACAGTACCCCTGCCCCCTCTTACACCACTTTAGGGGCTAGACCGAAAACTATGACCACAAACACCTCGACTACTTTATCTAACAATACACCTTCTAATATCTAGTTGCCCATTACCACACAGTCTACTACTCCAAACCAAAAAAGAGAAATACCTAAAATTGACTTGAAACTTCTGACCGATATCCCCATTATATCTAATATAGAATCATTATCACATAAAACTATGTCTCTTTTTTTACTGAAAATATTGATACTAGCAATAAATCAGACATCTGAAACTACCCTAACACATTGCAACATTCAATCTACCAACACCTCACCGATGTCTGAATTGGCACAAAAAGTAATAAAAATAAGAGAAAGGTTTGAAAAGCTAAAGAGAGAACACAATCTATCTAAAATCGACACCAACGAACAGATTCTCTCAACAGCGTCTCTGACCTGCTTATCCCAATTCACTATCCATGATGCCACCGACACCTCGTTGAATTTGATAGATATGGATTTCACAATCACGGAAATTAATTTAGAGGGTTAAAATACTCCGCTTTTTTTTTTTAGAGAAAGCAACCCCCAACCCTCTCCCACCTCCAAAAATAGAACCATCAACAGGGGCAAAACAAAAAAGTGTCACAGAGGATGCCGAGTCGGGGCCGGCAGAAAAAAAAAGAACATTACCAGCACCATAACCTCCCCTTCTACACCTTTTGAGCTACATAAATTGATCATCTTCAATTTGTCCAATTATCATTTTGACGGATCACGAAATTCAGGTCCTATCAGAAGGTCCCTTTTTTTGTCCCACAAATAATAAAATCAATTATTTTGATTTATTCATTGATTTCACCATCTTATAAGGATACTAACTGTGGCACGTCACTTTGCTATCTACCCCGTTACTCCAGTTCCAGTGTGCAACACCCAATCTTCAAAAAAGTTGAAATTAGATCAAAATCATACTTCTACCCTGTCCATTCCCAAGGCCTTTTATAAAAAAAACATTTCAGGATCTGGAATCTGATGAATTACAGACCATTCAACCTAATAAACACTCATGTAATTTAAATAAAGGAGAAAAACAAGCCCTGAAAAATTTACAAAAAAAATCACTCAATCGTTATCAGACCTGTGGACAAGGGTGGCAGCACTGTTGTCCTCAACTACAGTGACTACCAGAAAGAAGCCCTTAATATTTTGTCGGATGAGACTTAGGTAACCCCTTTCCCAATATACAAAAATAATTACTTTTATTACTTTATGAAGCATTATCACAAGGAATTATTGATAAAAAAGAAAAACAACTTATTTTTATAAAAGAACCTAATTTTCAGGTTTTTTTTACTACCTACCCACAATTCCTAAGAGCCTCACTGCACCACCTGGTCGCCCTATTATTTCTGGCATAAACTCACCTACTAGTCAGTTATCCCACTTTATTGACCTTCATTTACAACCCCATGTTACTAGTCTACCCAGCTACCTTAAGGACTCTGGACAATTAATCCAACTTCTTGCAGATATGGAACTCAGTACTGATTACACTTTATTAACCCTTAGTGTTTCCACCCTCTACACAAATATCCACCACAATCTAGGGTTAGAGTGTGTAGAAAATACCCTGATTTCTGACACTTCTATGAAAGAACCACAATGAGCTTTCCTAATCAATAACCTTAAGTTTATTCTTGAAAACAACTATTTCTTACATAATGGCGCCACCTATAGGCAGATCAGGGGTACTGTCATGGGCACACGTGTTGCCCCTGCCTATGCTAATCTGTTTACCAAGATGTGTAGTGGCATTTTGATCGATTTTAAATTCATCTTTTGGAAGGCAGGGTGAAGAAGATACTGCAATTCTAGTAGTGTTTTTTAATTTTATTTTTAACAGGGTTCACCATTCACTATACATTAGTTTTACTCCCTGGGTCAAGACAATTATGGCGATACCCCATAGTTTTTTTTTATGTTGGAGCACTTTAAAAAAAAAAAAAGTGTTTGTATTGTGTAAAACAATATTTATGCATCGCTATATTCTGATAGCCATAACATTTTCATTTTCCCATATAGATATGCCTATCAACATTATGAATAGAGATGGGCGAATTTCTAAAAAATTTGATTCGCCGAGTTCGCCCAATTTTCCTACAAAATTCGTTTCGACCCGAATTTATTTGCGGTGAATCGCGTTAATAAACAGATATTTCCTGACTGCAGAGAGCCTGTAGGGTGCTGTAGAACGTTGTGCCATGCTCAAATATGCATAGGGAGCATGGTTTGGTCTTCATACAATGCACATGACAGCCGCCGCTCTTAGAATCGCTTCACTCTTCAATTCTCTGGGCACTTACAGGGGCAAAACTGACCAAATATGTGAAGCGGGAACGCAGCCTGACAAAGTCATGTCAGTGCCAGCTAGAAAGAACCAAGTTGGGGGCTAAGATCCTACAATAGCGTCAAAGAACACAATAGTAGGTTCCTGGAGCCGGCCCAGTTCACAGCACAGTAAGGGGATGTCACAGCAGGGGTCACTCCACGAGGCCAGAGCTTTACACCATCACCAGATGATTCCACGGAACATGACAGAACCTGTTCTGTTAAACGCTGATACATGTAGAAGCCCCGCCCCGAATGAGTGGAGAGGGTGTTGGCAGTAATTTTGTGTTGATGTCACTGATCATGTTGCCCTTCCTTTCATCCGTCAGTGTCCGCTTTCAATCGGTTAATAATCCATCAGTATTGCTAAAGCCAAAAACAAACAGGAGTTGATCTAAAACAGAGATGACCAGTAAATGGGATAGATGGGATGTCATCTGGGATGGTTGATGACCTAGTCAACCAATCCAGAACCCTTGGGTTGGTGGTCAGCACACGACCACTAGATGACACCGGCAGTTCTGGCCTCACCAAGTCACCCCTGCTGCAACGTCCCCTTACTGTGCTGTGACCTGTGCCTGCTCCACCTCTCTGTCTGACATACTGTTTGAGCAAAAATTTACAGACTCTGTTTAATGAAGATATCTGTATATGATAATTACACACTCTGTATTTTACTCCAAATGAACCCACTAACAACAGGCTAAATTAACCCTTGGATATTAAATACCCTACAGAAAAGAACAGATGAAATTGAGGCGTATATGGGGTAAAAAAAAAAAACACACCCTGTATTTTACTCCAAATTACCCCACTAACAACAGGCTAAATTAACCCTTGGATATTAAATACTCTACAGAAAAGAACAGGTAAAATTGAAGCGTTTATGGGGCAGAATTACACCCACCCTGGACTTTAGGGATAATACCCCACAAACTAAAACAAAATAATAACGCTGGTAGCGATAAATGTGTGCAACTGAACCACTTGTGAAACTCTTTGGCCCCAGTCGCTGATAAAATCAGTTTCTTTCATAATGAGCCTCATCATGCCATCACTTGGACCATCATCATCTCTCATCACAGATGTATAATTATTATCCCCTGATGAACCATATTTTGGGGAAAAAAACGCGTCGGGTCTTATTGTCTGTGTTCTTTATGTTTGTTACTGTATAATTTAGTTAGTTGGGGTTTGAGTCGCCGAGAGGTGGGGGCGCCCTTTTCGGGGCGAGTGCTCTATCTGGATAGGACTAGTAAAGTGATTAGCGATAGTTCTTTTTTCTATTTTATTGGTATATACTGGTCCCAATGGAGCAACGGAGTCTACTGTGACAAGGTCTTCAGAACCGTGAGTTTTTGACCCACATTTTTTGACCATATTTTCCACCCTCTTATAGGGGAAACTTCTCCCTGCTAATGGGTTTTTTGGTACAATGTTTTTTTGCTGTGATTAGCTAGACATTGTCCACTTGCTTTTGTATCTAGGTACTGATAAAACACCGGTACTTTATACATATACATTTGCATATTTGTATAGTGGCTAATGTATGTGTTGAGGCCATTTTTATATATAAAAAGGGTAATTATTTAATGCATATCTATTAAAGATTATTGTTTTAGGAAAATTTTTTTTTTGAAACTGTGAAAACGGTTTTTTTATATTCCTATTATTATCTCTTTTTTCTGTGAGTTGAGGTAGAGGTGTGCAACTGACACAGACTTCTGGTGGTCTTCCCCCCCCCCCCCCCCAGTCACTGATAAAATCAGTTTGTTTTATAATCACTTCTATAGAGCAGCAGCTAGATGTTTATGCCAGGACAGACTGTGAGAAGTTTGAGAATTTAAGATGGCGTCCGTATTTATAGGGCTGTGACGTCACAGAAGCTCGCCGGTCGCTGATTGGCTTCCTGTCTGCACATGTCATTGAGGGTTCCTTTCTACCTCCCACAGTTCTCTGCCCCGTGTCACGCCATGTGCTCGTGGCCATTTTACCAATAAAAAAGACGCTTCGTTCACGCGAATAACCCTAAACTTCGGCTTTGTGCAGAACCGAAGTTTTCCTGAAATTCTAAACGAATTCCACTTCGTTAGAATCGATTCGCCCATCTCTAATAATGAACAATACATTAAAGTGTATAGACGGTATATTGATGACCTCTTTATAATCTGGTCAGGTCTTTCTGATAAAATTCCACATTTTGTTTCTCAAATTAACAATAACTCTTGGGGTATCACTTTCACAGTTCATAGTAACTCCAATAAAATTGAGTTTCTTGACTTGAAAATCGTTTTTCTAAACCCAAAGACCACTTCTCTATTCTACTTTCTTCAAGACAGTGGACAGTAATAGTTACATTCATTTTGAGAGCGCCCATCGTAAACCTTGGGTTTTTGAACATACCCTATGGCCAATTTAGAAGAGTTAGAAAGAACTGCTCAGGTGACTCTGACTTTGAAAAAAAAAGCTTTTTAAAAAAAAAAAAAAAAAAAAACATTTTTTAGAAAAGAAGTACCCCAAAAAAACTGCTAGAGGATGCCCCTCACCAAACCAAACTACGAAACAGATAGACTGTCTCACTTATAACAAAGATAAGAAAACAATGCGATACATGAAAACAACTGAAACTTCCCGGGTCAAATGTTTACTGATCACCCAATACAATTCCTGGCACCAAATATTAAAAAGACCCTTCGTTTAAAAACTGGCACATAATTTAAAAAAAAAGCTTTTAGGTCCCCATTATACCTGAGAAACCTAAAATGATATTTAGAAGGGCGCCTAACATTAAGAGAATTGTTAAAACCCAGCCCAAATTAGAGATCCCAGTCTGAATATCTCTACCCCAGTGCGAGATAAGGGCAGTTTTCCATGTGGCACATCTAAATTGCCTGTGCTGCGGACGTTTTTTCAACTATTAAACAGATTCTGTCTGCTTCCACCAAAACCCTTTATGAAATTATACACCACTTAACATGCAAAAGCTCATTTGTTATATGCAGTACGTTTTCGAGTGGACCTGTAAATTACAGTATGTGGGCAGAACAACACGACCCTTACCCTTACAAGACAGCTTTGTGAATGACATCCAATTGCAAAGTTGCTTGTTTTCACGGTCCCCTTATTCTGAAGACCATTTAATGAAATGATAAAACCCCTTTAAATTAACTTTTAGAGCTTTTACACAGTTGCACACAGTGGGTGTGACATGTGTTTAGGGGTGTGTCTTGTTATGAATGGGTTGTGGTTATGCAAATTCTGGTCAGATCTACCTGAAGGTCACATTCAAAGTTGGCAAAATTGCACACCCGCATGCATGGTAGGTGTGGAAGTGATATGCTTATTAGTATTTTACCTGTGGATCCTTTCCTATATAGCAGGTTGTCTGTGTCGCTGTGAATTGTTTTTTAATCCGCCTGAACAGTAAGTATGCCTCTACTCTTCTGTGAGTTAAAGGGATTTCTGACTATGTTGTTTCACAGAGCCTTCTCTTCACAACCAGCTTCAGACTCCTACTTCCTAGTTAGGCTGTGGTTCTACAGCAGTGATGTCATGGCTAGGCTGTGCTCAGGCTGCAGGGATCAACAGGCTGCAGCAGCTGATGCACGATCCCACCCTGATACACTTGCTGCTGACAACTCTGTGAGTAACAGGGGCCCAGCCACTCCTGACAGGGTGCGTGTCACACCAGCCAGTGGGAGGACCCGGAGGCCACTCCAATCAGCTGCAGGGGCGGTATCCAGGAATCCCATTTAAACTCCCTGAAGGCTGGGTGCTCGCCTGTGATATTCCTGGATACTTGTTAAATTTGTTTTTGTGTTTGCTTATCCGTTTTACTGACCTCGGGCCCGTTCTCCTGAACCCGGTTTGTCTCCTGATTTTGTCCTCGCTCCCCGTTCGTGTTTGACCTTGGCTTGTTTTACGTTTTTTTTCCTCTGGTTCTGATTTGTGGCTTTGGCGTTCCCATTTGATATTGACCCGGACTGTCTGACTATTCTACTTCCCACGTCCCCAGCACTTTAGCAAGGCAGGGACTGTCGCCCAGTTGCCGTCTGCCGCCTAGGGCAGCACGTCAAGTAGGCAGGGACAGTGGGCTGGGTTCCAGTTAGGGCTCACTGCACCTCCCTTGACGTGACAAGTGATTGGCATATCAGTTCTGCTATCCCTAGCTGAGCCTATTAGAGGAACATTGGTAATGGAAGAGTTTTAAACAGCAGGGCAGAAGGTTACCAAGCTCTAAAGGACTAAAGTTTGTGTTGCTGATACAATACAGCAGCGAATGAGATCACCATCCCGACCAACTCAACAACTGCTGGTAGTAAAGGGAGAACAAGGAAGGGTGGTTACCTCAGGGGAATCTTGTGTACAGAAGAAGCAGGTAATAATTGCTCTAGCTCTGAAAGGAAACAAATTCAGAACAGCAATGTATTTGGTAATAATCTTCATTTATCTTGCCTAAATGTCTAAAGCTAATCAATGTGGTAAGACAACCTCTTTAAGTCCAGTTATTGTGTAATATACCACAAATAGAGAGGATTGCCAGCTATCACTTTTCAAAATATAACAATTTTGCACTGAAACCCTTTGGTGGGGGGAAAACTAGAACAAAAAGACAAAGAATTTCCAGCGAAAATCCATTAAAATTAGAAACATTTTTGTCCGGTATGTCACTAATTTTACATATTTTTCCAATAAAGTTTTGCTAATTTTTATAGATTTTTGCTGGAAATTCCTTTGTCTTTTTGCATAGTGTAATATACTCAATATAGCCAAAAATTTTGTGTTATGCGTAAATTCTCTTTTGTTTTCACCCATATGCACAAATGGGTAAAATCTAAGGTGTAATTGGAAGCATTTCCACAAAACAATAAGAGTGCATTCTCATGGCACTGACAAAATATCGGTCGGATTTTCTGACCGGTATTTTGTCTTTTTTTTGGACGCAGGGGACGGCTTTTGTCCGTGGTTTGCGGAATCAAGCCGTCCCCCTTCACATTTGCTTGTTTATGTTCTGCCTCAAAACTGGACAGAAGAATGAACTTGTTCTAAGTTTTTCGGACCGCCAGTGATGTGAAAAACCATCCGGCAGAAAATCCGTGCAGTGGGGACTATTGAACGGATTTTCTATTAAAGTCTATGGGGAGCGTTGCTTGTCGGTTTTCAGACGGTTTCCAAAACTGCAAACTGTCTGGAAAACCAATCAATAACCCTCGCTGTGGGAACAAGCCCTAAGCCTTTTTCAAATCTCATCCACACATGTTCTGCTGTCAGACTTGCAGTGTGAAATCACAAAATTGCAGCACATCTGCCATGTCTTCTTTAAGCCAAAATCAAAAATGGATTTTAAAGAGATATATATGAAAAAGTCCTTAACTTCTTTTTATTTGAGCCAATCCTGATTTTGCCTGAGTAAACTGCCTTAATAAGAGCCTGCAACAAATCTGCACTGTGCAATCAGACACTTCTGACAGAGCTGTGCTATGTGCAGTGCCTGAGGAGGCAGAGCGTGACTTGGGGTTTTTTCGGTATGTTTTGAATGTATGTCATTCATCACCCCCTCCGGCCCTCCATTAGACATAACACAGAGTATTTGTTTTTCCTAGAGTAAGCGGCAGAGCTATAGGAGGTCATAGTTGTAACTGGGCCCCTGAGAAAAAGGACCGTAGGCCACCAAACCATTCTCTCAGGTCAGATGCAAAAGGTTTCTTCTGAAATGCATAAAAGTTGTTACCTGGGATCGCTCGCTGTACTATGATTTTCAAAACGCACAGTGCTAGATATTATCTTGTTTTCTGGTTACCAAGTGGTTTTCTCTAAAGAAATCCTGCACACCTAGCTGCTTTGGACTTTGACATTCATATGTGCGCGAGCAAATCACTTGTTTGCTGTACTACCACTTGGCAAAAATTAACTCACTTAACTACTTGCCGACCAGGGCCATTTCTAGACTAAATTGCAATCGGGGCTGGGAGAAAAATATCTTTATCCCTCCATATTAACATATTGCACAACATCACGACGCCTAGAATTACCATTACCTAGTTCCTGACTGCCCCCTCCCCTCCTTTTTCCTCTTACGTTTTCCTTTTCCTTTGAACACGATAACACTTTCTCACACTCTTATTCTACTAATTATTTTGCCTTTTTTAGATTATTTTATAATATCAGAGAAAATGTAAAAAAAATAGTTGAGTTTTAACATTTTTTTAATTTGCCACAAAAAAAGTTTCAATATTTTTTTCACGTGTCCTTCATGGACATTTACATATAGGCGATATAAAGTTTTAGGGTCAGGTAAACATCTGTCGACAAGAAGATCGTCAAACACACAATGGTCAAATAGAGAATTAATAGACAAGTGTCAGAGAGGGAACTGTTAGACAAGTGTCAGAGAGATCAGTCCAGACACATTATTGACAGACAGACGATTATCAGAGACACCATTTCTTAAGACGCAATTGTCAGTGAAACAATTTTTCAGATAGATATTTGCCTTTGCCAGAGAAACTATTGTCAGACAAACAATTGTCACAGAGAATGCCGTTTCTAGGCTAAAATTTCACTCAGGGCTGGGAGAAAAAATGTCTCCCCCTCATATTAGTCTGTTGTACCACACCACGATGCACCACATTACCAGTATCCAGCTCCTGACCACCCCATTTACTCTCACATTTTATTTTTTCCTTAGTACAAGTGTGTTTCAGGCTTTCTCACTTTTTCCGTGATATGTAAGGTATGACATTTTTTTATAATATCACGGAAAATGGTAAAAAAAATCTGTTTTTCCCACTTTTTACCTATTTATTTATTCTTTGGCACTAAAATAAGTTTTATAGTTTTGTCACTTTTCCATCACGGACATTTATATACATGGGATATAAAGTTTTAGGGTCAGACAAACAATTGTCAGAGAGACAATTATACAACGGTCATTTGTCAGAGGGACAATTTTTAGACAAACTATTATCAGAGAGACAATTGGCCAGTTAGACAATTGACAAACAGACAATTATCAGAGAGAACAGTCCAGTCAGTCAATTGGCAGAGAGATCAGTCCAGACAGTTAATCATCAGAGAGTTTAGTTCAGACAGACAATGGTCAGAGAGATCAGTCCAGATAGACAATGATCAGAGAGATCAGTCCAGACAGACAATGGTCCGAGAGATCAATCCAGACAAACAATCATCATAGAGATCAGTCCAGACAGTAAATCATCAGAAAGATCAGTATAGACAGACAATGGTAAGTCAGTAAGGTCAGTCCGGACAGACAAAGGTCAGAGAGATTAATCCAGATAGACAATGGTCAAAGAGATCAGTCCAGAAAAACAATGGTCAAAGAGATCAGTCCAGACAGAAAATGGTAAAGGAGATCAGTCCAGACGTCAATATCGGAAAAAGATCATCCAGACAGCAAAGGTCAGAGAGATCATCCAGGAAAAGTCAAAGAGATCAGTCCAGGACAGACAATGGCAGAGAGATCGTCAAGGGACACTCAATCTCAGAGAGTAAACCCCAGACGGGACAATGTCGAGAGATCAATCCAAGAGGACAATGGTCAGAGAGATAAATCCGGGAAGACAATGGTCAGAGAAAATCAGCCCAGATAGTCAATCATCAAAAGGAGACAACAGACAGACAATGGTCAGTAAGTCATTTCCAGATAGCAATGGTCAGAGAAAATCAGTCAGACAGAAATATCAGAAGATCAATCCAGGAGACAATGGTCAGAGAGATCAGCCAGACCCCAAATTTTCAGAGAATCAGTACAGAAAGACCATGGTCAGACAGATCAGTCCAGACAGAAAATGGTCCAAAGATCAATCCAGGACAAATGGTCAGAGAGATCAGTCCAGACAGCAATGGTCAGAAGATCATCCAGATGACAATGTCAGAGAGATCAGTCCAAAGGGAAAAGGCAGAGATCAATCCAGAAGTCAATTCCAGAGAGTCAGTCCAGAAGACAATGGTCAGAGGATCAATTCCAGACAGACAATGGTCAGAGATAAAATCCAGACAGCAATATCAGAGAGATCAATCCAGAAAGACAAGGGTCAAAGAGATTCAGTCCAAAAGGGGACAATGGTCAGATAGATCAGTTCCAGAAGTCAATCATAGAAAGATCTTTAGACAGACAAGGGTTTCGAAGGTATCCAGAAGCAATTAGAGAGTCATCCAGATAAAACCAATGGCAGAGAGATCAATCCAGATTGACAATGGTCAGAGAGATCAATCCAGATTGACAATGGTCAGAGAGATCAATCCAGATAGACAATGGTCAGAGAGATCAATCCAGACAGACAACGGTCAGAGAAATCAGTCGAGATAGACAATGGTCAGAGAGATCATTTCAGACAGACAAGGGTTTCGGGAAAAGATCAGTTCAGAAGACAATGGTCAGAGAGATTTATTTTAAACAGACATGATCAGAGTGATCAATCCGGGAAGGACAATGGTCAGAGAGATCAGTCAAGACACTCAATCATCAGAGAGATCAGTACAGAAAGACCATGGTCAGACAGATCAGTCCAGACAGACAATGGTCAGAGAGATCAATCCAGACAGTCAAAGGTCAGAGAGATCAATCCAGACAGTAAATAGGTCAGAGAGAGATAAATCCAAAAGGGCAAGGTCAGAGGATCAATCCGAAGACAATGGTCAGAGAGATCATCCAGGAAAATGGTCAGAGAGATCATCCGACAGAAATGTCAGAAAAATCATCCAGAAGACAAGGGTCAAAGTTTCTGTCCAGACAGCAATTCAGAGAGATCATCCAGAAAGCATCATGGAAAAGATCAGTCCAGGACGGGACAAAGGGTCAGAAGAGAATCGCCCAAGACATTAAAATCATCAGAGAGATCATCCAGACAGACATGGTCAGAGAGGTCAAATCCAGAGGGGACAATGGTCAGAGAGATCAGTCCAGAAACAATGGTCAGAGAGATCAGTCCAGATAGAATCTCAAAAGATCAGTACAGACAGACATTCATAGGCCCAGTGGACAATGGTCAGAAGTCTCCAGATAGACAATGGTCAGAGAGATCAGTCCAGACAGTCAATCATCAGAAAGATCAGTCCAGACAGACAATGGTCAGAGAGATCAGTCAAGACACTCAATCATCAGAAAAAATAATACGAAGCCATGGTCAGACCAGATCATCCAGGAGACAATGGTCAGAAGAAAATCAATCCAGACAGACAATGGTCAGATAGATCAATCCAGACGGGAAAATGGTCAGAGAGATCAGTCCGGGACAGACAATGGTTCAGAGAAAATCAGTCCAAAATAGACAATGGTCGAGAGATCAGTCCAGAAGACATGGTCAGAGTTCATCCAGACAGTCAATCATCAGAGAGGTCAGTCCAGACAGACAATTGGTCAGAGAGATCAGTCCAAAACAGACAATGGTCAGAGATCAGTCCAGACAGTCAATCATCAGAGAGATCAATCCAGAAAGACAATGGTCAAAGAGATCAGTCCAGTAGACAATTCAGAAGACCCGTATGAAGCAATATCAGTAAGGGATCGTAAGAAGACAATGGCAGAGGTAAATCCAGATAGACAATGGTCAGAGAGATCAAATCCAGTGACAATGGTCAGAGAAAATTCAATTCCCAGATGACAATGGTCAGAGAGTTTCAGTCCAGAGACAGTCAATCTCAGAAAAATCAGTCCAGAAGCCCAATGGTCAGAAGATCAGTCCAGATAGACAATGGTCGGGAGAATCAATCCAGAAGACAATGGTCAGAGAGATCAATCCAGAAGACAATGGTCAGAGAGATAAATCCAGATGAAAAAATGGTCAGGAGATCATCCAATGGGACAATGCTCAGATATCAGTCCGGGACAGAAATGGTCAGAGAGATCAGTCCAGAACAGTCAATCATCGGAAAGATCGTCCAGACAGGACCAAGGTCAGAGATCGTCCAGACAGTCAATCTCAGAGAGCATCATCCAGACAGACAATGGCAGAGAGATCGTCAAGACTAAATATAGAGAGTCATCCGCAGTAAAACAAGTCAGAGAGATCAATCCAGAGAGACAATGGTCAGGAAGGAAACAGTCCAGAAAACAATGGTCGGGAGAGATAAATCCAGATAGCAATTCAGAAGAACATTCAGAAACAATTGTCAAGGTCATCCAGAAGACAATGGTCAGAAGGCAGACTTCCAATAGGACAATGGTCAGAGGGGATCAGTCCAGACAGTCAATCATCAGAAAGATCAGTCCGGACAGAAAAATGGTCAGAGAGATCAGTAAAGGACACTCAATCATCAAGAATAGTAAGAAAACCATGTCGGGTCAGCGTCCAAAGACAATGGTCAGAGAGATAAATCCAGAAGACAATGGTCAGAGATAGTCCAATCAGACAAAATGGTCAGAGAGATCAGTCCAGACGACAATGGTCAAAGATCAGTCCAGACAGACAATGTCAGAGAGATCAGTCCAGAAGACATTGTCAGTAGAGATCAGTCCAGATAGAAAATGGTCAGAGAGATCAGTCAGCAGACACATGTCAGAAGAGATCACGACAGTCACATACGGTCAGAGAGATAAATCCAGAGAGACTGGTCACAGAGATCAGTACAGAACTAGACAATGGTCAGAGAGATCAGATCCAGACAGAAATGGTCAGAGAGATCAATCAGAAGACATGCTCAAAGATATCAGTCCAGACAGACAATGGTCAGAGTAGATCAGTCCAGACATCAATCATCAGAAGATCAGTCCAGAAGACATGGTAGAGGATCGTCAAGCATCAGACATGGAGAGAGATCAATCCAAGACAGACACATGGATCAGAGAGATCAGTCCAGATAGACAATGGTCAGAGAGATCATTTCTCAGTAGACAATGGTCAGAGAGATCAATCCAGACAGTACATTATCAGAGAAAATAGTCAGAAGACAATGGTCAGAAGATCATTTTCAGACAGCAATATCAGAGAGATCAGTTCAGACAGACATATGGTCAGAGAGATCAAGTTCTAGAGGACAGACCATGCATGTCAGAGTAGATCAATCCAGAGAGAGACAATTGGTCAGAGTATCAGTCAGACATACAATTCAGAGAGATCAGTACAGAAGACAATGTCAGAGATCAGTCCAGACAGCCAATTGGTCAGAGAGATCAATCCAGACAGTCAACGGTCAGAGAGATCAATCCAGACAGTCAAAGGTCAGAGAGATCAATCCAGAGAGACAATGGTCAGAGAGATCAGTCCAGATAGACAATGGTCAGAGAGATCAATCCAGACAGAAAATGGTCAGAGAGATCAATCCAGATAGACAAATGTCATAAGATATCAGTCCAGACAGACAATGGTCAAGGAGATCAGTCCAGACAGTCAATCATCGGAAAGATCAGTCCAGACAGACAATGGTCAGAGAGATCAGTCCAGACAGTCAATCATCAGAGAGCTCAGTCCAGACAGACAATGGCCAGAGAGATCGGTCAAGACACTCAATCATCAGAGAGATCATCCAAGACAGACAATGGTCAGAGAGATCATCCAGGAGACAATGGTCAGAGAGATCAGTTCCAGATCAGACAATGGTCAGAGAGATCAGTCCAGATAGTACAATTCAGAAAGATCAGTACAGACTAGACAATGGTCAGTAAGGTCAGTCCAGATAGACAATGGTCAGAGCAGATCCAGTACATCAGGATCAGTCACAATCCATCAGAAAGATCAGTCCCGAACAGACATGGTCAGAGGAGATCAGCCAAGACACTCAATCATCAGAGAGATCAGTACAGAAAGACCAATGGTCAGAGAGATCAGTCCAGACAGACAATGGTCAGAGAGATCAGTCCAGATAGACAATGATCAGAGAGATCAGTCCAGAGAGACAATGGTCAGAGAGATCAATCCAGATTGACAATGGTCAGAGAGATCAATCCAGATAGACAATGGTCAGAGAGATCAGTCCAGAAGACAATGGTCAGAGAGATCAGTCCAGACAGAAAATGGTCAGAAATATCAGTCCAGACAGACAATGGTCAGTAGATCATCCAGACAGTCAATCATCAGAGAGATCAATCCAGAAGACATGGTAGACAGATCGTCAAATGACAATGATCAGAGAGATCAATCGCAGACTAATGGTCAGATAGTCAATCAGACTAGAAATGTCAAGATATCAGTCCAGACAGACAATGGTCAGAGAGATCAGTCCAGATAGACACAATGAGTCTAGAGAGATCAATCCAGAAACTAGACAATGTCAGAGAGATCATCCAAGACAGACAATGGTCAGAGAGATCAGTCGAGATAGACAATGGTCAGAGAGATCATTTCAGACAGACAATGGTCAGAGAGATCAACCAGACAGACAACGGTCAGAGAAATCAGTCGAGATAGACAATGGTCAGAGAGATCATTTCAGACAGACAATGGTCAGAGAGATCAGTTCAGACAGACAATGGTCAGAGAGATCAGTTCAGACAGACCATGATCAGAGTGATCAATCCAGAGAGACAATGGTCAGAGAGATCAGTCAAGACACTCAATCATCAGAGAGATCAGTACAGAAAGACCATGGTCAGACAGATCAGTCCAGACAGACAATGGTCAGAGAGATCAATCCAGACAGTCAAAGGTCAGAGAGATCAATCCAGACAGTCAAAGGTCAGAGAGATCAATCCAGAGAGACAATGGTCAGAGAGATCAGTCCAGATAGACAATGGTCAGAGAGATCAATCCAGATAGACAATGCTCAAAGATATCAGTCCAGACAGACAATGGTCAGAGAGATTCATCCAGATAGACAATGCTCATAGAGATCAGTCCAGACAGACAATGGTCAGAGAGATCAGTCCAGACAGTCAATCATCAGATAGATCAGTCCAGACAGACAATGGTCACAGAGATCAGTCAAGGCACTCAATCATCAGAGAGATCAGTCCAGACAGTCAATCATCAGAGAGATCACTCCAGACAGACAAGCTTCAGACAGATCAGTCCAGATAGACAATGGTCAGAGAGATCAGTCCAGATAGTCAATCATCAGAAAGATCAGTATAGACAGACAATGGTCAGTAAGGTCAGTCCAGATAGACAATGGTCAGAGAGATCAATCCAGATAGACAATGGTCAGAGAGATCAATCCAGATTGACAATGGTCAGAGAGATCAATCCAGACAACAATCATCAGAGTCAGTCAGAAAGATCCATGGTCAAGACACTCAGTCATCAGAGACAAATGGTCAGATATAGATGAAATGTCCAGATGAGTTCAGACAGCAGTCAGAGAGAGTCCAGACAGACAATGGTCAGAGAGATCAGTCTAGACAGTCAATGGTCAAGATAGAGCAGTCAATCCAGATCTAGAGACAATGGTCAGAGAGATCAGTCCAGACGACAATGGTCAGAGTAGATCAATCCAGACATAGAACAATGGTCAGAAGAGATCAGTCCAGACAGTCAATGGTCAGAGAGATCAGTCCAGAAAGTCAATCATCAGAGAGATCCAGTACAGACAGACAATGGTCAGAAGATCAGTCCAGACAGGACCAATGGTCAGAGATCAATCCGATAGACCAGGATCAATCGATGCATCAGAAGGATCAATCCAGAAGACAATGGTCAAGAGATCAGTCCAGATAGCAATAGTCAGAGAAGATCAGATAAGACAGACAATGGTCAGTAGAGATCAGTCCAGATAGACAATGGTCAGAGAGATCAATCCAGATAGACAATGGTCAGAGAGATCAATTCCAGAATTGTCAATGGTGTCAAGAAGAGTGATTCAATCCAGATAGACAATGGTCAGAGAGATCAGTCCAGACAGTCAATCATCAGAAAGATCAGTCCAGACAGACAATGGTCAGATAGATCAGTCCAGATAGACAATGGTCAGAGAGATCAATCCCGAGAGACAAAGGTCAGAGAGATCAGTCCACAGCATATAGAGAGATCAATCGAAGTCAAAGTCAGAGAGATCAATCCGTAGGACAATGGTCAGAGAGATCAGTCCAGATAGACAATGGTCAGAGAGATCATCATTTCCAAAGACAATTGGTCAGGAGAATCAATCCAGATAGATATCGGTCAAAGAATATAGTCCAGACAGACAATGGTCACGAGAATCGTCCGGGAATAATCATCAGAGAAAAGTCCCCCAGTCAGTACAGTCATGGTCCAGAGAGATCGCCAATACATCCCATCATCAAGAGATCTCCCAGACAGACAATGGTCAGAGATCAATCCTGAGAGAGACAATGGTTCAGAGAGATCAGTCCAGAGTAAACAATGTCCAGAGAGAATCTGTCCAGATAGTCAATCATCAATCAGTAATACAGACAATGTTCAGTAATCCAGTCCAGAGGACAATGGTCATAAGGTCAGCAGATAGACAAAATGGTCAGAGAGATCAGTCCAGACAGTCAATCATCAGAAAGATCAGTCCCGACAGACAATGGTCAGAGAGATCAGTCAAGACACTCTAATCATCAGAGAGAATAAGTACAGACAGACCAATGGTCAGACAGATCAATCCAGATTGACAATGGTCAGAGAGATCAATCCAGATTGACAATGGTCAGAGAGATCAATCCAGATAGACAATGGTCAGAAAGATCAGTCCAGACAGACAATGGTCAGATAGATCAGTCAAGACAGACAATGGTAGAGTCGAGTAGGTCCAGACAGACAATGGTCAGAGATCAATCCAGACAGTCAATCATCAGAGAGGTCAGTCCAGAACAGACAATGGTCAGAGAAAATCAGTCCAGACAGACAATGGTCAGAGATCAGTCCAGACAGTGAATCATCAGAGAGATCATTCCAGACAGACATTGGTCAGAGAGATCATTCCAGGTAGACAATAGAAAGAATCAGTATAGACAGACAATGGTCAGAAGGATCCAGAAAACGACAATGGTCAGAGAGCTCAATCCAGATAGACAATGGTCAGAGAGATCAGTCCAAGCAGACAAGTGTCAGAGAGATCAATCCAGATGACAATGGTCAGAGAGATCAGTCCAGACAGTCAATATCAGAGAATCAGTCCAGACAGCAGGTCAGAAGATCATCCAGTAGCAAGGTCAGAGAGATCAATCCAGAAGACAATGGTCAGAGAGATCAGTCCAGAAGACAATGGTCAGAGATCAACCAGACAGTAAAGGTCAGAGAGATCAATCCAGAAGCAATATCGTCCAAAGATATGTCAGTCCCAGACAGAAATGTCAGAGAGATCATCCAGATAGCAATCTCAAAGATATCAGCCAGACAGACAAGGTCAGAGAGATCGTCCAGACAGTCAATCATCAGAGAGCTCAGTCCAGACAGACAATGGCCAGAGAGATCGGTCAGACACTCAATCATCAGAGAGATCATCCCAGACAGACAATGGTCAGAGAGATCATCCAGAAAACAATGGTCAAGAGATCAGTCCAGAAAACATCAGAGAGATCAGTCCAGAAGTAATCATCAGAAGATCATCAGACAGACATTGTGTCAGAGAGATTCATTCACAGTAGACAATGGTCAGAGAGATCATCCAGACAGCATTCAGAAGATCAGTAGACAGACAATGGTCAGAGACTCAATCCAGAGAAAGACAAGGACAGAGAGATCAGTCAGACAGACAAGGTCAGAGAATCAATCCAGACAGACAATGGTCAGGTAGAAAAAAAAAAAAAAAAAAAAAAAAAAAAAAAAAAAAAAAAAAAAAAAAAAAAAAAAAAAAAAAAAAAAAAAAAAAAAAAAAAAAAAAAAAAAAAAAAAAAAAAAAAAAAAAAAAAAAAAAAAAAAAAAAAAAAAAAAAAAAAAACAAGAGGAAACCGAAAAATACGAAGAAGATCAACAAATCAAAATCGAGAGATCATCCAGAAGACAATGGCAGAAATCTCCAGAAGACAAGGTCGAGAGATCAATCGGAAAGAAAATTGAAGAAAAGGGGATAAAAAATCAAAATAGCCAAAGAAAGTAAAAGAATCAGTCCACAGACTTTGGAAAGATCCCAACAAATCAGAGAGTCAGTCCAGCAGCAATAAAATTAAAAAACATCCGAGAGAACCCGCAAATTCAAAGAAATCCCAGCAGGCCCAAACCAAAAACAAGGTAAGGTCAAAAAAGGCAGGGAAAAAAAAAAAAATTTAAAAAACATGTAGTAATCCAAAGACAATGGAAAAACCCAGACCAACTAAAGATCATCCAAGACATGGTCAGAGGATCACGACCTTCAAGAGAACATCAGAAGCAGGTCAACAGACAGTCAGCAAACAATCAGAGAAACAAAAAAATGTCGAACAAAAAAAGGAAACAATAAAAAGGAGAGAGATCACAAAATAGAAGTCACCAGAAGCAATCTCGGGGTCATCCAACGACAATGGTCAGAGAGAACCAACAGCAATGTAAGACAAAAATCAAGAGAACAAAAAGCAAAAAAGAAAAAAAGATCGTCAGAAATCATCAAAATCCAAAAAGGTCAGAATCATCGAAGACAATGGTCAGAGATCATCCAAAAGACAATGTCAGATAGATCAATAAATAGAAATGGAAGACAACAATGCAATGTCAGAAGACAATCAGAAAAAAGTAAAAGATCACCCAACAGCAATCAAAATCAGTCAGAAACAATTCAAAATCATCAAACATTCAGAAGATCAGTCAGAAAATGGTCGAAGATCATCAACAGACATGTCAGAAATCCGAAGAAATGGCAGAGATATCAGAAAAAAACGTAAAAAATTCGGGAAATTCCAACAGAAATGAAGAGATTCCACAGCAACAGAGATATCCAGACAAAAGGTCGGGAGAATTCAGAACAAGCAAAAATCAAAAAAAAGATAGCCAGAAAAAGGGTCGGAGACCAGAAGAATTCAGAGATCAATCAAAAAATTTCCAAAGTTTTGGGAAGACAACTAGGCCAGAAAAGAATATCAAAAAAGAAATCAAATTCATGGAAACCCCGAAATTCAAAAACCCAAAAAGGGAAAACATCAAAAAATTAAGAAATCAGTAGAAAATTTGGGAAAAAACAAAATTAAAGAAAAAGCATAAAAACCAGAAGAAATTCAGGTTTAAAAGGCAGTAGGAAGAAAAAAGGCAGTCCAGACAGCAATTCAGAAGTCATCCCAAGAAAGGCAGAGGATCCCCAAAGAAAACTTCCAGAGAAAAAGTACAGAAAGAAAAGGAAGATCAGTCCAAAGTTTTAAAGGTCACAACAAAAAATTGAAAAAAATCGGGGAAAAAGGGAAGAAAAAAAGACATGGTCAAGAATCACCCCAAAAAAACCCGGAAAAAGAAGTCACAGAATTAAATCCCCCAAAAAAAGGAGTCAGTCCGACAAAAAAGAATCCAAAAGAAAGCAAACCAACCAGAAAACCAAAGACATAAAAAGCCAAAGGAAAGGTCGGGCCCAAAAGCTCTAGAATCCAAAAAGTCAGAAGTCACCAGAAGAAATGGCAGAGAGTAAGAAACGAGAGCATCCAGAGCATTCAGAGAGATCACCAATGCAAGTTAAAGCATCCGGATCACCCAAAACCAAAATAAAGCTAAGATTTAAACAGTTTCCCGGAAAAAAAGTCAAGAACATAGAAGGCATTAAAACATCAATTAAGAACCCTTGAAGTAAAGAAAAAAAAACCAATGCAAAGGAAAAACAATAAAATTCAGAAGAAATGTCGGAAACAGAAGCAATATAAAATTTAAACAGACAAGGTCAAAATTTCCTAAACAGGTTCAAAAAGGGGAAAGCCCAGACAAAGGGAAAAAAAATTTTCCCCCTTTTTCCCCCAAAAAAAAAAGGGAACTAAAAATCAGAAGATCTCCAGACAGAAATTGGGGAGATCATCCGGAAATGGAGAGAACCAAAACAATGGTGGGGGTTCCAAAATTTAAAGAAAGTTTAAACGCTGCAAATCGGAAAAAAAAATTTTGGTTTTCCCCCAAAATTTTAATCATCCAGCAGAGACACCGCACAAAGGACAACCCGAAGAATAACCCTAAAAACCCAAAAAAAAAAACCGCAGACAATGTCAAAGACATGTAGAAAAACCAGAAGAAACCCTAAATCAACAAAGGTCAAAGTCAAAAACGGTCAGAGAGAAGAAATGGCAAAAACCAGGAAACAATTTAAAAATTTAATAAGGAAATAATAAAAGGAAAAAAAGCCCGAGATCATTCCAGACAGACAAAGGTCAGAGAGATCAATCCAGAGAGACAATGGTCAGAGAGATCAGTCCAGATAGACAATGGTCAGAGAGATCAATCCAGACAGAAAATGGTCAGAGAGATCAATCCAGATAGACAATGCTCAAAGATATCAGTCCAGACAGACAATGGTCAGAGAGATCAGTCCAGACAGTCAATCATCGGAAAGATCAGTCCAGACAGACAAAGGTCAGAGAGATCTGTCCAGACAGTCAATCATCAGAGAGCTCAGTCCAGACAGACAATGGCCAGA
This sequence comes from Phyllomedusa bahiana, assembly GCA_025379985.1. Taxonomy (NCBI): domain Eukaryota; kingdom Metazoa; phylum Chordata; class Amphibia; order Anura; family Hylidae; genus Phyllomedusa; species Phyllomedusa bahiana. The sequence goes on along the minus strand of JAODAL010003823.1, from coordinate 68,933 downwards.
GAGATCGGTCAAGACACTCAATCATCAGAGAGATCATCCCAGACAGACAATGGTCAGAGAGATCAATCCAGAGAGACAATGGTCAGAGAGATCAGTCCAGATAGACAATGGTCAGAGAGATCAGTCCAGATAGTCAATCATCAGAAAGATCAGTACAGACAGACAATGGTCAGTAAGGTCAGTCCAGATAGACAATGGTCAGTAAGGTCAGTCCAGATAGACAATGGTCAGAGAGATCAGTCCAGACAGTCAATCATCAGAAAGATCAGTCCCGACAGACAATGGTCAGAGAGATCAGTCAAGACACTCAATCATCAGAGAAATAAGTACAGAAAGACCATGGTCAGACAGATCAGTCCAGACAGACAATGGTCAGAGAGATCAATCCAGACAGACAATGGTCAGATAGATCAATCCAGACAGAAAATGGTCAGAGAGATCAGTCCAGACAGACAATGGTCAGAGAGATCAGTCCAGATAGACAATGGTCAGAGAGATCAGTCCAGACAGACAATGGTCAGAGATCAGTCCAGACAGTCAATCATCAGAGAGGTCAGTCCAGACAGACAATGGTCAGAGAGATCAGTCCAGACAGACAATGGTCAGAGATCAGTCCAGACAGTCAATCATCAGAGAGATCAATCCAGAAAGACAATGGTCAAAGAGATCAGTCCAGATAGTCAATCATCAGAAAGATCCGTATAGACAGACAATGGTCAGTAAGGTCAGTCCAGATAGACAATGGTCAGAGAGATCAATCCAGATAGACAATGGTCAGAGAGATCAATCCAGATTGACAATGGTCAGAGAGATCAATCCAGATTGACAATGGTCAGAGAGATCAATCCAGATTGACAATGGTCAGAGAGATCAGTCCAGACAGTCAATCATCAGAAAGATCAGTCCAGACAGACAATGGTCAGAGAGATCAGTCAAGACACTCAATCATCAGAGAGATCAGTACAGAAAGACCATGGTCAGACAGATCAGTCCAGACAGACAATGATCAGAGAGATCAATCCAGACAGACAATTGTCAGATAGATCAATCCAGACAGAAATTGGTCAGAGAGATCAGTCCAGACAGACAATGGTCAGAGATCAGTCAGACATCAATCTCAGAGAGATCAATCAGAAGACAAGTAGAGAGATCAGTCCAGAAAGACAAAGGTCAGAGAGATCAGTCCAGACAGACAATGGTCAGAGAGATCAGATCAGACAGTCAGTCAGCAGAAAGATCAGTTTAGACAATGGTCAGAGAGATTAGTCCAGACAGTCAATCATCAGAGAGATCAGTCCAGACATACAATGGTCAGAGAGATCAGTCCAGAGAGACAATGACCAGAGAGATCAATCCAGACAGACAGTGGTGAGAGAGATGCAGATAGACAATGATCAGAGATATCAGTCCAGGCAGTCAATGATCAGAGAGATCAAACCAGCAGTCAATGGTAAGAGAGATCAGTCCTGAAAGACAATGGTCATAGAGATCAGTGCCAGCGTGCCATGCTACATTTGCACATTTTGAGTACTTTATGATGATGTTGTTTATTTAACGCGCCTTTATTTCCCCTCTTTCTACACTGTGCGGTCTCTCCGCGCTACCACCTCAACTGTTCCACCTGTCTGATTCAAACACTATATGTGTTTCACCATATTCTCCTTTACTTTCCCCGTAGTGTGTGTTTTTTTACGTCACTTATTCTCTCCCTCTTTTGGCCCTTACTAACTTCCCGCTTCTGTGAAGACCTATCACTGATCCTTTTTATTCTGTACACGTTTTTGTGGTAACACCCCCCTTCCGATGTATTGCCTACTCCATGACATGGGATAGCATTTGATTGACACTCTTCTTGTCCAATACAGTGGTATTATCTCTTTTAAACTGCCTGTATCTTCCCGCTTCTATGTTATGACTTCTGAGGAAATGCCGGTATACGGTGTGAAACGCGTAAAGTCTTTTAATTGTGTTTTAATGTGTTTTTAATTTTGCGAAGGTAACACTCCTTTGCACTTTTAAAAATAAAAGACACTTTTTTTATTATACTCCGTCTTTCTGCATTCCTGCTGGACTGGTGTCTCCACGAGTGCTGGGTCGTCCTTTTTTTCTTCTGCATCCTGTATTCTCATCCACCATTGCTGAATCGGCACTTTGGATTCGGGGACCTGCGGCTGCCATGGTACGAACTCATAAAGAGAGCCCTGTAAGTGATTAGGAGTGTTGTGCCTCTACATTATTAGCACAACGACATAAGGTGAGCACACCTTTTTATTCTTGTCCACACTACACCTGTGGTTACATACTTCACTATTGTGCGCCCCCTCTGCCCCTTTTTTCTTTTGTATCTCTACTACGTTCGGATTACCTTACCCAGGACTTCAGTTAAGAGGGTTCGGCTGCCAATACCAACGATGGATTACTTCAGGAGTTGTCTAATCCTAAGAGAAAAGTTTCTACAAGCACTTAATGAGGATCAGAACACCACGGACATGGAAACACCTAAAGAGATGAGTAATGAGTTCAATGAAGCACAGACGAAAGTAATGACTAATCTATTTAATACATTAGAAAAGAAACTGTTGTAGCGAAGCACAACATAATCTGGACATTATGTTTTTTATCTATTTACACAAAATTAGGTATCACCCCCAAAGGGCTTTGAGTGGAGCTTTCACCTTCCTTCCTTAAATGACCCAATTTTTTTTTAAGGGATGGGAAATAATTTTAAAAGAGTGCTCCATAAAACTAATGGAATTACTAATTGGAAAAAGATCGAGTCTGGTCAACCAAATCATTACAAAAAATTGAAACAATTATGAGTGACCAAATAAGTTTACACACACAAGGATTTCTATAAACTAAATAATAGAGTCACAACAGAAGTAACTACATATAAAATAATATCTTATTACGAAAAAATGGGAAACTGAATAGGGATAAAAAGTTTAATAACAGTAATAAAAAAAAAAGGGCTATTGAACCTGAACAACCTCAGGCCAGCTCTGAGACAACTAATATAACTCCAGCTCCTGTCTATATCGATGAAGCACCTCTCCTTCACTCAATAGAGATAAACACCGCATCAATAAGAACTGCCCATTTCGCCTGCCCTGCCCGCCCCTAGGCACGGCCCTGACCCTCACCTAGGAAACGGCCCTGACCCATTAAATCTAGGTCCTCCTCTTTTTTCAACTCCAAATTTCACAATAAAACAAAAAAATAGACCGGCATTAGTGGAAAAGAACAGTACCCCTGCCCCCTCTTACAACCACTTTAGGGGCTAGACCAAAACTATGACCACAAACAACCTCGACTACTTATCTAACAATAACACCTTCTAATATTAGTTGCCCCACTACCACACAGTCTACTACTCCAAACCAAACAAAAGAAATACCCAAAATTGACCTTGAAACTTCTGACCGATATCCCCATTATATCTAATATAGAATCATTATCACATAAAACTATGTCTCAATTTGAGAAGAACTTCACTAAATTTATTGCAACATCATGCCATCACTTGGACCATCATCATCTCTCATCACAGATGTATAATTATTATCCCCTGATGAACCATATCTTGGGGAAATGCGTCGGGACTTATGTCTGTGTTCTTTTTTGTTTGTTACTGTATAATTAGTTAGTTAGGGTGAGTCCCGAGAGTGGGGTCGCCCTTTTCGGGGCGAGTGCTCTATCTGGATAGGACTAGTATAGTGATAGCGATAGTTCTTTTTCTATTATATGGTATATTTCTGGTCCAATGGAGCAACGGAGTCCCACTGTGACAAGGTCTTCAGAACCGGAGTTTTTGACCACATTTTTGACCATATTTTCCTCCCTCTTATAGGGGCACTTCTCCCTGTAATAGGTATTTGGTACAATGTCTTTTTTGCGTGATTAGCTAGACATTGTCCACTTGCTTTTGTATCTAGGTACTGATATACACCCGGGTACTTTATACATATACAGTGCATATTTGTATAGTGGGGTATATGTGTGAGGCCATTTTTATATATAAAGGATAATTATTTTAATGCATATCTATTAAAGATTATTGTTTTAGGAATTTTTCTTTTGATCTGTGAGACGGTTTTCTATATTCATATTAGTATCTCTTTTTTCTGTGAGTTGAGGTAGAGGTGTGCAACTGACACAGACTTCTGGTGGTCTCCCCCCTCCCCCTCCCCAGTCACTGATAAAAGCAGTTTGTTTTATAATCACTTCTATAGAGCAGCAGCTAGATGTTTATGCCAGGACAGACTGTGAGAAGTGTGAGAATTTAAGATGGCGTCCGTATTTATAGGGCTGTGACGTCACAGAAGCTCGCCGGTCGCTGATTGGCTTCCTGTCTGCACATGTTATTGAGGGTTCCTTTCTACCTCCCACAGTTCTCTGCCCCGTGTCACGCCATGTGCTCGTGGCCATTTTACCAATAAAAAAGACGCTTCGTTCACGCGAATAACCCTAAACTTCGGCTTTGTGCAGAACCGAAGTTTTCCTGAAATTCTAAACGAATTCCACTACGTTAGAATCGATTCGTCCATCTCTAATTATGAACAATACATTAAAGTGTATAGACGGTATATGGTCAGGTCTTTCTGATCAAATTCCACATTTTGTTTCTCAAATTAACAATAACTCTTGGGGTATCACTTTCACAGTTCATAGTAACTCCAATAAAATTGAGTTTCTTGACTTGAAAATCGTTGCTACCAATGACCACTTCTCTACTTCTACTTTCTTCAAGACAGTGGACAGTAATAGTTACATTCATTTTGAGAGCGCCCATCATAAACCTTGGTTATTGAACATACCGTATGGCCAATTTAGAAGAGTTAGAAAGAACTGCTCAGGTGACTCTGACTTTGAAAAACAAGCTTTTTAAAAAAAAACAAAAAAAACCTTTTTTAGAAAAGAAGTACCCTAAAAAACTGCTAGAGGATGCTCTCACCAAAACCAAACTACTGAAACAGATAGACTGTCTCACTTATAACAAAGATAGAAATCAATGCGATACATGAGATACAACTGAAACTTCCCGGGTCAAATGTTTACTGATCACCCAATACAATTCCTGGCACCAAATTATTAAAAAGACCCTTCGTAAACACTGGCACATAATTAAAAAAAGAAGCATTTTTAGGTCCCCATTATACCTGAGAAACCTTATATGATATTTAGAAGGGCGCCTAACATTAAGAGAATTGTTAAACCCAGCCAAGTTAGAGATCCGAGTCTGAATATCTCTACCCCAGTGCGAGATAAGGGCAGTTTTCCATGTGGCACATCTAATTGCCTGTGCTGCCGGAGTATTTCAACTATTAAACAGATTCTGTCTGCTTCCACCAAAACCCTTTATGAAATTATACACCACTTAACATGTAAAAGCTCATTTGTTATATACGTTATCGAGTGGACCTGTAAATTACAGTATGTGGGCAGAACGACACGACCCTTACACTTCTGTCTAAATGGGCACAGGGCTTGTGTCAAGAAAGGGGATGTACAACAAAGTGTTGCACATCACTTCAGAGAAAAACATAGCCAAGATTTTTCGCATTTAAACAAAACCCCCATTGACATCATACCATCTGATCGGCCAAACAGGTTTCAGTTACTCCAGAAAAGGGAAATGTTTTGGATCTTTCGTTTACAAACTCTTTACCCAAAAGGTCTCGATGATGTGGTAGAATTGACTCATTGAATAGTTTTTTATTGCATTGGGTTATGACACTATAGATTATGTATATCTTCAATAATTGTCTTGTGGTTACGATAGATGTTTTTCTTGTGTTAGATCAGTTACATGCACTATGCTCTTTTCCCATTGGTAACTGTGCTAATTCACAGTCACCTTTTCTTTATGTTTTTTCCCATAGAGAAGAGCTCATTTCCTGATTGGTTATTCCAAGTCGAGCCCCCTGTCTGGTTATCCATTCAGGCTCTATCTCTTTTCAATTGAATTTCTATTGGGTGCGAATATCCCTCATAGTTTTTTCTCCATGTTATTCTTCATAGAGACTAGATCCTTTTCTGATTGGTCCATCTGAACGAGCCCCCCTTTTTTACCATCCAATCAGATTCCAGCATCTACTATTGACTCATATAGGCGCATTTAGTTCTTGCGCCCTTCCTATTCATATGTAGTCCACGTGCCGTATTGGCTTATTTATATTTCCCGCAAATTGACTGCCTGATTGGTCCTTAGGTCCAAACCTCTTTTTACTTCCACCAATCCCTTCTAATGCGCTCCTCTCTATTCTTCTCTTTCTATCTCCTTCCCTTCTGATATATTTTTGCCTATGCGCCATGTATTATTTCACTTTTTATATATTCTTTAGCCAGCGCGCCATGCTACATTTGCACATTTTGGGCAACATGTATGATCAGGAGTTGCGCCTGTTTTCTAGCGAAAACGGCGCCTCACCGATCCGAATCCCCTGTCGGACGCATGGTGCGATGTTAGGCGCAGCCTTCGCCACTTTGGGCTGCGCCTAACATGAAGGGGCGCGCAATGGGCGAGGTATGGGCGTTCTGGGGCGGGAAGCGGCACATTCGTATACTCCGAGGCATGCATGATCGCGGGTCGGCAAAGTGCGGCGCATTGCAGCGCTCGCCAGCTCCGACAGAAAGAGCTAGTTGAAGCTGGTCTAAATGAGCCGGAGGACGCGAAGTGAAGCGAGAACGTAACATGAGAGGAAACATGTAGAAGATCGCAAAAGAAATCCATCTCAGCTCTCAGCTCTGTGAGGCATGGAGTATGATTCCAAAAATCGTTTATATTACGTGTAAAACATTATCAGAAAAAGAGCTCAAACCTTCTAAAAAAGAACATAAATAAAATGAACAATAATATGGGTGTAACGAAAATAAAGAAATAAAAATGAACTCATTGAATTCATTTTTATTTCTTTATTTTCGTTATACCCATATTATTATTCATTTCATATACAGATCAGTACAACTTTGTGAGTATTATCATTTGATTTCTGCCATGTACAGCTTAATTATAGATTGCATTAGAAAACCCATAAGAGCGTCGCTCGCTCTCCTATTGGCCCAAATAACCGCGCCGCTTTTAACTTAGCCAATCACAAACAGAGCTCGCTCTGCATTTCTTTTCCCCATAGAACTCTATGAGATAAGTAGCTCATCCACTGATTGGCTAAGCAGGACGTGCCCCTCTTCTCCCCCAACCAATCACAGTACTAGAATATTTCCCATAGACAGTAATAACTTTTAGGGCATCCTTCTATTGCGCCCTTCTTGCTCCACTCAAAATAGACACACTACATATGATTGGTGGATTCATATCTGCCGGCTGGTCTCAACCAATCAGCTCTTTTCTGCCTTTTTGACTGTATTTTGAACTGTCTGCCTTTTCATTTGATTGGTCAATACTACTCCACAGGTTATAATGGTTCACTGTCGCTCCTATTATTATTGGGTGGTTTATGCAGACCAATTAGAAGCGCTTACAGAATTGGAATTACTGTATTTCCCGGCAATTTACAATATCCCAATTCCTGATGTAGCGCCGGTCTCGGCGACCAACGCGTTGTTAGGGATTTGATTGATTTATGTTTATAGAAGGTTTGAGCTCTTTTTACAGAGAATGTTTTACACCTAATAAAAACAATTTTTTAATTATACTCCATGCCGCACGGCGCTGAGAGCCGAATTTTCATTGCCCCGATCTCTCCATAGACTACAATGGGACAAAGTAGTTCGCACTCTGATTGGCCGGGATAGCCAAGCCCCCGCTAGCTCAACTAATCAGCTCTTTTCTGCTTTTTTTACTGTATTTTGAACTGTCCCGCCTTTTCATTTGATTGTTCAATATTTCTCGATAGGTTATAATGGTTCACTGTCGCTCCTATTCTGATTGGCTGGTTTATGCCGACCAATGAGAAGAGCTTACAGAATTTGAATTAATGTATTTCCCGGCAATTTCTAATATCCCAATACCTGATGTTGCGCCGGTGACGGCAACAAACGCGTTGTTATTGATTTTATTTATGTATGTTTATAGAAGGTTTGAGCTCTTTTACAGAGAATGTTTTACACTTAATAAAAACGATTTATTTACTAGTACTCCATGCCTCACGGCGCTGAGATTTCAGTGCCCCGATCTGTCCATAGACTACAATGGGACAAAGTAGCTCGTGCTCTGATTGGCCAGGATAGCCAAGCGCTCGCTAGCTCAACCAATCAGCTCTTTTCTGCCTTTTTTACTGTATTTTGAACTGTCCCGCCTTTGCATTTGATTGTTCAATATTTCTCCATAGGTTATAATGGTTCAATGTCGCTACGATTCTTATTGGCTGGTTTCTGACGACCAATTAGAAGTGCTTAAAGAATTTGAATTACTGTATTTCCCAGCAATTTTCAATATCCAAATTCCTGATGTTGCGCCTTTCTTGATTTTTGGAAAGTGATTTTATTTATGTATTTTTTTAGAAGGTTTGAGCTCTTTTTCAAAGAATGTTTTACACCTAATAAAAACGTGTTTTTTTTAATTCATACTCCATGCCTCACGGAGCTGAGAGCGATCTTATATATTTTCCCTTTAATTTAAGTCATTTCATACATTTATTCGTTTAGAAGCTTGATTTTCACTTTATTCATTCATTCATTTAATAGCAACTCTTTTTGCTCTTTACTAACATGTTTATGATTTCGCTGTTTTCCACTTTCGATCGGATTACTATTCATAGTTTCATAGTTGTAAGCTAAAAAAAGACAAGTCGTCCATCTGTTCAGCGTTGTGCTAAGTGTTATCCAGAGAGGCAAACCCCCAATGAGTAGAAGCCATTGTCCTATTTATGGGAAAATTCTCCTGCTCCATTCTGCAATCAGAAATCCCTGTCAATGACCCTCCAATCTAGTCAATACTTGTATATTATTACGCTCCGAAATGCACAACTTTTTGAACTCGCTTCTGCGCCTAAGTCCCTTCTGCGCCTCACACACTGGCAAGACGCAGGGAACTTTTCACGGCATGTATGAGCGCACCTCCTCGGGCAGCGAATCTTAGACGCAGTACCGCACTGCGCCTAAGTTCTGCACTGCGCCTCACACACTGGTGAGGCACGGTGGACTTTACACCACATGTATGAGCGCACCTCGTTCGCCGACATACATGAGGCACAGCTTTCACGTTCGAGTGCTCGAAAACGTGCGCTCCGACGCGGCGAGATTCATACATGTCGCCCTTTGGCTATTTTATAACGATGTTTTTTATTTAATGCGCCTTTTTTCCCCACTTTCTACACTGTGCAGTCTTTCCACGCTACCATCCCGACTGTTCCACCTGTCTGATTCAAACATTATATGTGTTTCACCGTATTCTTCTTTACTTTCCCCACTGTGTGTGTTTTTTTACACAGTCCAGTTACATCACTTCTTCTCTCCCTCTACTGGCCCTTAACTTCCCGCTTCTGTGAAGACCTATCACTGCTCCTCTTTATTCTGTGCACGTTTTTGTGGTAAGACCCCCCTCCCGATGTATTGCCTACTCCATGACATGTGATAGCATTTGATTGACACTGTTCTTGTCCAATAGAATATTATCTATTTTAAATTGCTTGTATCTTCCCACTTCTGTGTTATGACTTCTGAGGAAGCGCCGGTATACGGTGTGAAACGCGTAAAGTCTTTTAATTGTGTTTTAAAGTGTTTTGAATTTTGCAAAGGTTACACTCCTTTGCACTTTTAAAAATAAAAGACACTTTTTTATTATACTCCGTCTTTCCGCATTCCTGCTGGACTGGTGTCTCCACGAGTGCTGGGTCGTCCTTTTTTTCTTCTGCATCCTGTATTCTCATCCACCATTGCTGAATCGGCACTTTGGATTCAGGGACCTGCGGCTGCCGTGGTACGGGCTCGTAAGGAAAGCCTGTAAATGATTAGGAGTGTTGTGCCTCTACATTATTAGCACAATGACATAAGGTGAGCACACCTTTTTATTCTTGTCCACACTACACCTGTGGGTATATACTTCACTATTGTGCGCCCCCTCTGCCCCTTTTTTTCTTTTGTATCTTATCAGAAAGATAGTATAAACAGACAATGGTCAGTAAGGTCATTCCAGATAGAAAATGGTCAGAGAGATTAGTCCAGACATACAATCATCAGAGAGATACTTCCAGACAGACTATGTTCAGAGAGATGAGTCCAGACATTCAATCATCAGAGAGATCAGTCCAGAAAGACAATGGTCAGAGAGATCAGTCCAGTTAGTCAATCAATCATCAGAAAAATCAGTATAAACAGACAAAGGTCAGTAAGGTCAGTCCAGATAGAAAATGGTCAGAGAGATTAGTCCAGTCAGACAATGGTCAGAAATAGTGATGAGCGATTACGTCTACTATCGTCATCGGGTCGATAGTCGATATCGTCAATTATCAAGACGATTTCCGATAGTCGATAATAGATTATCGCCGATGACCATTAAAGTCTATGGGAGAGCAACAACACCTTCATTCTTACACCCAAACAGGGCTGGAGAAGCTGGAATTAACATCCACAACAGTCAAATGGATACGTGCTACATCTTAGGCAACACACTTAGGTTATAAAAGCCACAGAAAGAAAATCACAGACCGTTCACTATCCCTGTCTTGCACCACAGCCTGACCCTTAAACCTGCATGACCCACAAATTAAAAAGTGCCAGAAGGCAGTATGATTTAAACCATCATTTTACTTGAACTGGACATTGACTATCCCTGTCCTGGAACACAGCATGAGCCCCAAACCTGAATGACCCCCAGATTTAAAAAGTGCCGGAAAAAGGAGTCTTTGAACCACCATTTTAGTTGACCTGGACATTGAGTATATCTGTCCTGGGCCACAGCATGAGCCCCAAACCTGCATGACCCACAGATTTAAAAAGTGCCAGAAAAAGGAGTCTTTCAACTTTTTCAAAAAACGAGCCCCAAATGAATCCGCCTGTGCCCCGAATCTCGGCAGCTCCAGGCCGCTGCCGTGGGCCTGGAGCACTCCTTGGTGCGGGCGGCGCCGATCTCTGAATGCACGGCCGTTTCACAGCGGCCGCGCAGTCAGAGTCGGGGAGGAGACAGGATGGTTCGTTCCCGTCCTGTCTTCTCCCCTGTATGTACAGAGCTTGGTGAGCGCTGTACATACACCTCAGCGTCGCAGGGGGAGTGACGCACCGCTTTCATCACCCCCCTGCGACGCTGGGATTCTCTAAGCCGACAACTCTGCCGGCCGAGGAGGTTCCGGGCCCCGCGAGACGGCGTAAGCAGCGTGATGACATCACAAGCTCCATGACCTGGCCGCGTGGACCTTGCCTCATTAGGTATGTAGTTTTTTTTATTTTATTTTTATTAGCTAAAGGGGGCATATGTGGCTACAGAGGGGCATGTGTGGCTACAGAGGGGCATGTGTGGTTACAGAGGGGCATGTGTGGCTACAGAGGGGCATGTGTGGCTACAGGGGGCATGTGTGGCTACAGGGAGGTGTGCATGGTGTTGGCTACAGGAGGGGCATGTGTGGCTACAGAGGGGCATATTAATGGCTACAGGGGGCATGTCTGCTTATAGGGGGGCATATTAATGGCTACAGGGGGGCATGTGTGGCTACAGAGGGGCATGTGTGGCTACAGGGGGGCATGTGTGGCTACAGGGGGCATGTGTGGCTGCAGGGGGGCATGTGTGGCTACAGGGGGGCATGTGTGGCTTCAGGGGGCATGTGTGGCTACAGAGGGACATGTGTGGCTACAGAGGGACATGTGTGGCTACAAGGGGCATGTGTGGCTACAGGGGGCATTTTAATGGCTACAGGGGGCATGTGTGGCTACGGGGGGCATGTGTGGCTACATGGGGCATGTGTGGCTACAGGGGGCATGTGTGGCTACAGGGAGGCATGTGTGGCTACAGGGGGGGCATGTGTGGCTACAGGGGGGCATGTGTGGCTACAGGGGGGCATGTGTGGCTAAGGGGGCATATGTGGCTAAGGGGGCATATGTGGCTACAGGGGGGCATATGTGGCTAAGGGGGCCTATGTGGCTACAGGGGAGCATATGTGGCCAAGGGGGCATTTGTGGCTACGCTGGCATATGTGGCTTAGGGGGCATATTATATGTGGCTAAGGGGGCATATTATATGTGGCAAAGGGGGGCATATTACCTGGCTATGGGGGGCATATTACCTGGCTAAGGGGGGAAGTAACCTGGCTACAGGGGACTAATAACCTGACTCCAAGGAGCATATTCCTGGCTCCAGGGGGCAGTAACCTGGCTACAGAGGGCAGTAACCTGGCTAGAGGGGCTAATAACCTGGCTAGAGGGGGCAGCAACTTGGCTAAAAGGGGCTACAACCTGGCTACAGTGGGCTACTACCGGGCTATAGGGGGCAAATATTTAACTACAAGGGGGTAATTATTACCATTTGGGGCACTATAGATGGCGATTTTGTAAAGAGATAGGAAATTGTAGAGAAATGCTGATAAAATTAGGAGTCTAAGATGTTTTGTACATTCTACAGTGAAGAGTCATTGCCAGGAGAGGACGTCATGGCGTCTGGGCCAGATGGAGACGAAAAAGAAAGGGGGAACAACTCTTCAGGGAGTCTCCGGGAAAAAAGGTCACCAAATGTAACTGAAAAGGGGAAATAAACTTAAAATTTTTTTCCTGACCCCTTACATAAAAAATTTTTTTTTTTTTCCCCTGTAAAAATTTAAAATCCGCAGTTCAAAAATTTTAGACGCAAAAAAATTTTCCGGTGTAAAACCCCAAAGGCCCTACCCCAAAAAAAAAAAGGTTTAAGGGCCCCCGGGGAAGCCCCGGAGGGGTTTTGGGGGGGCCCCTAGAAAAACCCCCGGGGCCGGGGGTTTTTTTTCGTCCCAAGGTTCTTTTCACCCCCCCCATTTATTTTTGTATTTCTTAAAAAAAACCCTTCCTAGAGGGGGGAAAAACTTTTTAGTTTTTAGGAATTTCCACCTTTTACGGGGAAATTCCCCTTTGGAAGAAAAATTGGGAGGTGAGCTTAAAAACTTTTTTTTGTTCAAAAAACCGGGAAAAGCTAAAAAAACCCCGGGGTTTTTCTTTTTTTCCTTTGGGAAAGAAATTTGGCATTTTAAAAAAAAACTCTTATTGCCTTTGATTTTTTAATTTAAATTTTTTTAAAGTGTCCCAAACTGATTTTTTTGGGAAAAATAGCTGTACCACATTTGGGGCCCTTTAAAAAAACCTTTTCTGACCCCAATTTAAAAAAGTCCCGGGGAAAAAAGGATCTTTAAAAACCACCAAATTTTTAAATTGGGGAACCCGGGGACTTTGGTTAAAAATTTTGTCCGGGGCCCAAAACACCCTTTTGACCCCAAAACCTTTCAGGGGGGGGCCCCCAAAGTTTTAAAAAAAAAGTGGGGGGTTTATAGGGGGCCCCGTAAAACCCACCTTTTTTAAGTTAAAAAAACTGGCCCTTTGGGACTTTTTTACCTGCCCGGGGGAAAAACCTACATCTTTTAAAAGGTTTTTTCCTGTACCCCCCCTTTTTTCCCTTTCCCAAGGGGGGAATTTTTTTGGGTATCAGCTTTTTTTTGTTCATTCCCCAGTTTTTTATTTAAGTTTAAATCTAAAAAAAACAAAAATTTTAAAAAATGGGAAATGGAATCCCCCCAAAATCTTTGTTTCTTTTTTTTTTTAAAAGGGGGTTTTTAAAAGGGGTTGTCTCACTACGGGGGAATGCAAAGTTTTTTAAAAAAGGATTTTGGGCAAAAAAAAAAGTAAATTTTTGCAATATTGGGCCCATTAAATTTTGGTCCTACCTTTTTTTCCTTTTTCGGGCCCGGGCACCATCCCCCAATTTAAACCCAAATTTTCCCTTGGGGGGACTTTTTATGAAAAAAAACCAAATGTTTTTTTGGGGAAAAACCACTTTTTTTTACAATAACCGTAGTATGGGATGTTTTCCCCACCCAACATCCCCCCAAAAAAAAATTTAAAAAAACATGACCCTTGGGGCCATTTTTGGGGGGACAATTGTAAAAGGTAAAAAAGGGTTTTGTTAGAAAAAAAAAATTTTGTAGAATGGGGCCCTGGTTTTTTTTAGCTTGCTTTCCCGGGAAAAAAAGCCCCAAAAAATTTTCAAAACATGACCTTTTGGAGCCACTTTTGGGGAAAAAATTTTTGAAGAAAAAATTTGATGGGGGAAAAAACCACTTTTTTTTTTTTAAAATTTGGCCCTTTTTAGTTTTTGGGGGGGAAATTTCAAAGAAAGCATGCCCCAAAAAAAATAAAAAAAAAAAGATTTCTCAGACACTTTTAAAAAAAATTGTGGGGGGGGGAAAAAAATTCCCAAATTAAAAAAGGGGCACATTTTTTTTTTTTCCAAAGGACCATGATTTTGCTGTATTCACAAAACCCAGGGGCCCCCAAAAAATTAAAAAAAATTACTTTTTTCCGGGGCCCACTTTTAAAAAAAATTGGGGAGGGGGGGAAATTTGCCACTTTAAAAGGGGCCACATTTCTTTTTCCCCAAAGGACCATGATTAACGTATCTCAAAAGAAAACTTTGCCCCCAAAAAAACCTTTTGGAACAATGGCAAAAAAAATTTTTTAAAAGGGGGAATTTGATTTTAAATGGAAAGGGTTTTTGCCCATGCCCCCTTTGGGTGTCTTTTAACAGTCTCCTCAAAACCCCCAAAAAAACCAAAACCCCCCAAAAAAAAGGGAATTTTTGGGGGAAAACGGGAAGAAAAAAAAAAAATTTTCCCAAGAAAAAAAAATTAAAATCTTTTTTAAAAAAAAAAAAGTTTTTTAAAAGGAGGACCTTTTTCTTTTTTTAAAAGAGGAATGTAATGTAGCCCGGAAAACAAATTTCGGGGGGGAACCCCCCCGGGGAAAATTTTTTGGGGCCAAAACATCATCAGAGATCCCTTTTTTGGGCCCCTTTTGGGTTTTAAAAATCTTTGGAATGACCCCTTTTCCAGTTTTGGGCGGGGGGTCCGCTCGGGATAGGGGGCCTTTGGCTGCTGGGCAGGGAAAAACCTTTTATGGCTTGGCAAACCCAGTGGGCCATTCACCTTTTGGGTTTTAACCCAAAAGCCCAATTTGGGGTTTCCGGGAAAAACCACACCCAAAAAAAACTTTTGGGTTTTTGGACGCGGGGGAAAAAGTCGTCCCAACCATGATTTTAACTGGTCTTGTGGGGGTTGGATGGGGGCCCCCGGCATTACAGGCTTGGGTGAGGGGGTAAAAAAAAGATTGGCCAGGGGTAAACCCAAAATTGGGCTTCGCCTTTTTGTCCCCAGTTTTGTTTGCTGCGGGCCTTTTTCCCGGCTATTTTGGGGGCCCTTTTTTTACTGCGGGTAAATTTCCGATGTTTTTTCCCCCAACCGGGGGGGACATTTGAAAAAAAGGGGGAAGGGGGGGAGGGAAAAAAGATGCCCCTCCGGGGTTGGGGACCCCTTTCAGAAAGGGGCTCCATTTCCGGGCCTTTTTACTTTTTAATTTTGGGTGGGGGGGAAAGGGAAAAATTTGCTGAGTTTTTGTTTTTCCCCCGGGGGGAACCCAAAGGGGGGGGGGGCCCACCCAAAAAACTTTTTTGTTCTTTTTTGAGGGGCCCTTTAAATTGCGGGGATCATTTTGGGGGGGAAAATGGAGCACCCCAAGAATCTTGTGAAAAAGGGTTTGGGGGCCTTGTTTTTCCCCCCCCTCGGGGTCGGGGGGGCAAAAAGCAAATTTCCTTTTTCCCTTTAAATCTTCCCCCTTTCCCCCTTCAAATTCCCCCAACCTCTTTCCAACCCCGGGGACTTTTCGGGAAAAACGTTTTTTGCTGGGGGAAATCCCTCCCCCCCCCTCCGTTTTTCCCCCGGGGCCCACAGCTTAAAACCCCCCACGGGCCCGGACTTGCCTAAGGGGGGGGTGAAACCCTGAGGGGCTAAAGGCGTTTGGTTTTTCATTTAGCCCCGGGGGACCCCAAAAACCAAAATGCCTAAGGGAAGGGAACCGTTAAAAATTGGGGAAAAATTGTGGGGGGGGCCTTGGGGGTTTCCCCGGACGGAGAGAAAAAGGGGCCCCCGGGTGCCCGGCTTTTCCTGTGTCCCTCCCCCTCCGTCGTTGGGGGAAAACCTGATTTTTCAAAAGGGCCCCAACGTTTCTTTTCCAAAAAACTAAAAAATCACCCAAAATTTTCATGCTAAACAAGGCATTGCCCCGCAGTGACCTTTTTTGGGGGGCTTCTTAAAAAAATTTGGGCAAAGGAAGAGCGGGGAGTTTCTTTCCCCTTTGCCTCCATTTCTCTTTTGGGGCTCAAAAAACCCCGATTTTCCCGCCCCCCGCTCCCTTTTTAAAGGAAAATGTGGAAAACTTTCTTTACTGCGAAAAAAAGGCTTTTTGCGCGGGCCCCCAAAATTTGGGGTTGGGGGGGGGAAGGGGTTGGGGGGGAAATTTCCCAAAGGTGTTTTGCCCTTCAACAATGGGGACCTTGCCCAGGGGGGCCCCGATCTTAAAGGGCCCAAAGAAAGGATTTCGACCTTTAAAACCCCCAAACCAACCCCCCCTCCCTTTGGCCCCAAGGGGTTCTTTTTTCCCCCCGGGCCAGCGTTTCGGGTTCTCTTGGGGGGAGACCCCTCCCCCACCCCTCCTGTTTTGTGGGGGGGGGGGAGGGTCTCCAAGGAAAATTTTTTAAATTTTTAAACCCAAGGGGGCCGGGGTTTTCTGGGCAGGGAAAAGCCCCAAAGGGGGGGAACCTTTTGGGGGAAAAAAAAAACCCCTTTGCACCTTCCCCTGGGGTTTTGAGAGCGTTGGGGCCGACCCCTGGGGAGCCACCGTAAACCACCCAAAAGCCCATCCCCCCCCGGGCCCCCCCCAGGGAAGGTTTGTCCAGAAAATAAGGGGCCCTTGGGGACGGGGGTTTTTACTATTTCCATGGGGGCCCCATTGGTCAGTTTTGGGATTTTTCCCATACCCAGAACAGAAAAACCCCGGGCTTAAAAAATTTTTGGGATGACCACGGGGTGGCCAGGGCGGGGGGAGGGGTTTTTTCTGGAAAAGGGAAAGGCCTGCTCGGCATCGGGTTTAATTGGGGGCGGGGAAAGGGGCCATGAGGGTGGGGGAAAAACCCAAATTTGTGTCCCCCCCCGGGGGGGAAAAGGCAAACTTTTCCCAAAAGGGCCAAAAAAACCCGGGGCAAGTGGGTTTTTTAAAGGCTTTTGGTTTTTGGGGTTTGGTTTTGGGGGTTTTAAAGGGTGTTTCTTCTGCCCCCCAAAAACCGGGGGAAGGGGACAGAAGGCTGACTGCAAGACGGGCCACTTTAAGGGCCCCATCCCGGTCATAAAAACTGGTGGAAGGAAAAAGGGGTTTTAGGGGGGTTTCCTGGGGGTTTTTTTTTGGTTACTCGGGCGAAAGGGGAAAGGGTTTTGGAAGGGGGAGGCTTAAACCCTAAATAAAGGGGATGTGAGGGGGCCCATGGGAGCGGGAAGGAACGTTTGGGGTTGGTGGGGGGGAGGGGAGGGGGGAACAGGGGGGTGGGGAACATTTGGTTTTGGAAAAAACCCCCGGGCATCAGTGTTGCCTTTTTTGGCCAAGTTTTTTGCCTCCATTTAAAAACTCATGCTTTCGCTGCATGGGGGACTAGACATTTTTGGGGTGGTGGTTAAACCCCTAAGATTTTTTAAAACCTTTTACTGTTTTGCGTTTACGGGAAAAGGCTCATTTCATCCGGGGGTGAACCCAGGGGGCTTTTTTAAAAACCCGGGTTTTTGGGGGGGGGGTTTTGGCCCTTTTTGGGACGGGGGGAATAAGCGGGGGGAAGGGTTTTTCTGTGATCGGGGCCCTGGGGGGAACCCATTAAAGGGGCCCTTTCGGGCGCCCGGGGCCCCCTTTTCCCTTTTTTTGAGGGGGGGGGGACCCGAAACGGGCCCACAAAACCCCCCGCCCCCCTCCCAGTGTTTGAAGCCTGCAAGAAAAAATTTTTCCTTGAAAAAACCCACTTTTGGTCCGAAAATGTCGCCCATCTCTTTAAAAACCCCAACAGGTAAACCCCCATTTTTGCACCCCGTAGCTGGGGGGGCAAACAAGGGGCAAAAAAGGGCCCCGGGACGGGCGTTCCCGGGCCCCCCGGGGGTTTTTTTGCGGATTAAAAGGGGGTTTCCCTTTTCTCCTTTTCCTTGTTTGGCATCAGAAAACGGGGCCCTCAGAGCGGGAAAAAAAATAATCCTTTTTGGGCCCCTCTTGGATTTTTGGAAAATCCCCTTTTTCTGACCCCAAACCCGATTTTGTAACAAAGAGGCTTGGGAAAAAATGGTTTTATCCACAGGTGGGCGATTTGAATTTTTGGGGCTCCCTTTGGGCTTCATTTTGGGAAGGGAAACTAAAGTTTGGTGGTTGAGGGAACATTTTGGGGCCCGGGAACTGGGGGGGGAGGGGGAAATCCCGGGCGGGGGATGCAGGTTGCTTTTTAAAACCCTGAAAAATAAAAAAATTTTGGCGACGCTTTTCGTTAAGATTCCCCCGGGGCCCCCCCCCCCCAAACGAAGGGGAAAGGGCCCAAAAACTTTTCCGGGAAACCCGGGAACAACCCCCGTTTTGGAAGGGGGGTTTCCCCAAAAACGGAAAAGGGGGAAACCTTTTCCCCTCGTACCCTACCTCCATGCCCAACCCCCCTTCGGGGGCTGCTTACCATCGGGAATTTTCGCTCCCAGGGTTTCAGAAAGAAAAAAAAAATTTTAAAAAAATTTTTTGGGAAGAGTTTTTAAAAGTCTTTAAATTTAAAAAGCCCAAGAAAAAATCACAGCAAATTCAAAAATTCCTTTTTAATTTCCCTTTTAAGGGAAAACTGGGAAATTTTAAAAAAAAAACGGGAATTTGTTTCTGGCAAAATTGCCTGGGGGAAAATGCGGTCTGGGGGGGGGAAGGAAAAACCCGTAAGAAAAAAAATTAAAAACAGTGTTCTTCCTTCGTCCCGGGTTTTTTTAAAACCCCTCCCCAATTTGGGACAAGGAAATTGAAAATTTTTTTAAACCCCAAAATTTTCATAAAAAGGGGGCCCCAAAAATTTTGGGGGTTTTAAAAGGGCCCAAAAAAAAACTTTTTCGGGAATTTTCCCCAGGGATTGGGGAAATTGTTTTTTTTTTTTTGCAGCAATAAAAAAAAGGGAAAAAAACAGGGCTAAAAAAAAAATTTTTCTATCAAAAAATTTTTTGTCAAACGGGGCTATTTAAAAAAAAAATGGGGGCTAAAACCACTTTTGCAAAAAACAGCAATTTAAAAAAAAAAAAATAGGGTTAAAAAAACGGGGGTTTTTTTGCACCAATAAAAAAGGCCACCAAAACAGAAAAAAACTACAAATTTTTTTCTGTTTTTTAAAAAATTTAAAGGGAAAAAAAGGGGGGGCTCTTTTAAACCCAAAAACCCTGGGCCGCACCAAAAGAAAAAAAAAAAAAAACACCTTTTTGAAAGGGTTTTCCCAAAATAAAAAAAAAGGGGGGTTTTTTGGCCCCCCTTTTTGGAAAAAAAAACCCCTTCAATTACTAGAAAAAATTTCTTTAGGGAAATTTTAAAGAAACAAGTTTGGGGTTTTGGGGAAAAAAAAAATTGGGGCCTGCCCCCAAAAGGTAACTAAACCTGATTTTAATTTGTGTACAGTTAAAATTAAAAACGGGGGGGGTTTTTTGAAATCTAAAAATAAAACCCCCGGTTACTAAAAAAAAAATTTCTGTTTTTCAAATTTTTAAAATTTTACAAGGGGGGGCCCTTCTTTAACCCAAAAAAAACGGGGGCCCCCCCGCACCAAAGTAAAAAAAAAAAACACCTTTTTTTAAAAAATGTTTAGGAAAAAAAAAAAGGTGGTTTTTTTTGCCCCCTTTTTGAAATACACCTGAATTTTATTTAGAAAAATTTTTTCTGTATGAAAAAATCCGTACAAGTTTTGGTTTCTTTTAAAAAAAAAATTGGGGGGCCTGGCCAAAGTAACCCTAAAAAAAAAAATTTAAAAATTGTTAAGGGGAAAAAAAAAACGGGGTTTTTTTGAAACCCTATAAAATACACCTCGGTGGACTAAAAAAATTTTCTGTATACTATTGTTAAGAAAAAAATTTGGGTTTTTTTTAAACCCCAAAAAGGCGGGGCTGGGGCCAAAGGGGGAAAAAAAAAAAATTTTAAATTAAATTTTTTACGGATAAAAAAAACGGGGGTTTTTTGCCCTAAAAAATACCCCTTTGCAGGGGGGACTAAAAAAAAGGTTCCCGGTTTTTTCCTTTTGTAGTCCCAAAAGGGGGGCCCTTTGAAAAAAAAGCTGGGCTGCCCCAAAAATTTGAAAAACCCCCCGGGAAATTTTTAAAAATTGGGTGTACGGGTTTAAAAATTTAGGGGGGTTTTTTTGGGGCCCCTATGAAATTTACAAAAAACCCAAATTTACTAGAAAAATTTTCTGGATGGTAATATCCGGTCCCAAGATGGGTTTTTTTAAAAAAAAATTTGGGCGGCCCCCAAAAGGGGGGAAACAAAACCCAAATTTAAAATTTTGGTTACGGTTTAAAAAAAACTTTGGTTTTTTTGCACCTAAAAAATATCCCCTGCGGGGGACTAAAAAAAAGTTTTTGTATTCCTATTTTTAAAAAAAAACAAAGGGGGGGTTTTTTGGGGAACAAAAAAGAGCTGCCCCAAAGTAAAACAAAAAAATAAAAAAAAATTTAAATCGTGTCAGATAAAAAAAAGGGGGATTTTTTTGCACCTATCAAATTTTCCCCCTTTGAAAGTTACTAAAAAAGGGAATCGGGTTTTCCAAATATAATACAGGCTGCACAAAAACAAGAAATTTAATTTCCCCAAAAAAAAAATTTGTCAAAAAAAAAAAACCCTTTTCCCAATTTGGCAGGGTAAAAACCCGGGGGTCGGGGGCCTCCCAAAAATTTATCCACTCTCCTTTCAAACGCCTACGCCTGCCTCCCCCAGCCTGTCTGTCTGTTTTGCCCGAAACCCCCCCCCCCACCCCCCCTCGCGGCTATACAGTGCTAGATGCTCCTTTAAAATTCTCAGCCTAAGTAACTAAAAACTGAAAATCTCTAATCAACCTAAGTTCTAATGTTCAAAGTGTAAGGTGGCAACAGCAGGAAGGGTGTACAATGGAGTGTACATCCCGGCCAGGGTCCTGGCATGCACCTTTCGATGTCCAAACACATGCCCCCAAGGTTAGGAGCCTTGGGGGAAAGAAAGGCCAAAATTCAATATTTTAAAGACTGTCGACAAAATGTTTAACATGTGTAAATATGTTAGCATGGCTTCCAGCCATTTCCGGGGTTGGCCCTTTCATTGTGAGTGAGCATAGAGCAGGGTGGCTGCTCACTCTCCATGGTTCCACTCCGGGGAAATTACCTGGAGTATATAAGTCAGCAGGTAAGCTGATTTAAGGTGGTACAACCCCTGATTTACCTTTAAGTCTTGGGGGGAGACATGCGGAAAACCACAGGGAAAACCTACAGGCTGTCAGTAAGTTGGTCTATGTTTAGTTAGAGCCCAAAACGGCAGCGGCGTTTGTTTTTTTATGTTTGTGCATGCCTTTCACTTGTATTTCTTTTGCTGCTAATAAAATACAGAGGCCCTGTATTTTTACACCTGGAATCCGTCTCTGTCTCTGTCTGAAAACATGTGAGTCACGATCCCAGAGCCGCTAAAGCTCACAACAGCTAAAAGCATAGTTGTCTGTGTGAACAAAGAGAACAGTTTCGCTGAGCTGTTTTGAGAGAGACCGAGCACACGTCCTGCTCTTATGATACACAGACACACACTGATCAAGAACAGGAAGGGCTGTTTCATGTAAAACGAGATCAGTGTTTTTTTTCCAGCTAATCCCCCAAAACAATCCCATCAGACGCGAACACCCCGCCACCCGCTCTATTCTCTAAGCGAATTGCTGCCCCCAAAAATAAGGAACGCCAAAAATGGCGCATATTAAAATTAACGCAGATTTTTAACCTAAATATTGCTGACGAAAAAATCTTAAAAAACCCAACAATGCCCAGAGGCACCCCAATAGAAAAAGGCAAGAGATTAGCCCCAGACAAGACAATGTCAGAGAGATCAACCAATAGACAAGGGTTCAAGAGATCAATCCAGATAGACAAGGTCAAGAGACAGCCCCAGACTCAATCTTTCAGATAATCATCCGGGCAGACAATGGTCACAGAGATAAATCTGACAACAATGGTTAAGCGTCAACCAATAGACAAGGCCAGAGAGATCAGTCCGACATCAATCTTAGATAGATCGTCCAGCGACAATAAAACCAAGATCAATCCAGACAACAATGGTTAAGAGGTCAATCCAGACAGCAATCATCAAGAGATCATCCAGACAGTCAAGGGTCAGAGTCTCCAGAAATCATCAAAGAGACCATTCAACGTCAATGGTCAGACAGATAAAGTCCGAAACAGTCAATCACAAAAAAATCAGTAAAACAGACAATGGCCACTAAGGTCAGCCAGATAGAAAGGGGTCAGAGAGTTTAAATCCAGCCAATGTCCAGAGAAACATCCGACAAAACCCAGGTCAATAGACAATCCGACAGTCAAAACAGAGAATCATCCAGACATAAAATCACAGAGAGACGCCCAGAAGAAAAGGTCGAGAAAAACAGCCAGACAGCAATGGCAAAGAGTCGTCCAACATAAATCATCAGAGAGACATCCAACAACAATGGTCAGAGAGAATCCAACAGACAAGGGTTAGAGAGATCAGCCCCTAGAAAACAAAAAATCAAAAGTTCAGTCCAGACAACAATGGTCAAGAGACATCTAACAGCAATGGTCAGAGAGATCAGTCCAGACAGTAAATCATCGGAGAGATCAGTCCAGACAGATAATGGTCAGAGAGATCAATCCAGACAGTCAATCATCAGAGAACTCAATCCAGACAGTAAATCATCAGAGAGATCAGTCCAGACAGACAATGGTTAGAGAGATCAGTCTAGACAGACAATGATCAGAAAGTTCAGTCCAGACAGACAATGGTCAGAGAGATCAGTCCAGACAGTCAATCATCAGAGAGATCAGTCCAGACAGACAATGGTCAGAGAGATCAATCCAGACAGACAATGGTCAGAGAGATCAATCCAGACAGAAAATGGTCAGAGAGATCAGTCCAGACAGACAATGGTCAGAGAGATCAGTCCAGACAGACAATGGTCAGAGAGATCAATCCAGACAGACAATGGTCAGAGAGATCAGTCCAGACAGACAATGGTCAGAGAGATCAATCCAGAGAGACAATGGTCAGAGCGATCAGTCCAGATAGACAATGGTCAAAGAGATCAGTCCAGACAGACAATCATCAGAGAGATCAGTCCAGACAGACAATGGTCAGACAGATCAGTCCAGACAGTCAATAATCAGAGAGATCAGTCCAGATCTCAGAGAAAACCAACGGGAAATGAGAACAGCACCAATTCTCCACAGCAGGTAAATATCCAAGATCCGTGCATCAGCCAGTCCACTAGTTGTGTAAGCCTTAAACACACCAACAGGATAGCCAGGAATAGAAGAATGCGGACGGCAACACCACATGGATTAAAACAGGAACTCTTTATTCCACAAGGAGTACAAAATGCAACGTCTCAAGCAGCACAAATCACAAATGTACAGAGGCACACATATATTCAAATACAAGATCCTCCCACTAGCTGTTTAAACCAATAATGTGTTCAATGTAGTCATTAATCAAACAACAGGCATGTAAAACAACATTGAAAGGTTAAACATAGTGACAAATCACATTAAAAACAAATGATGTGGGGGCGTGGCTTGGAGAGCTCAGTGGATGGCTGCATATTGCTAGAGCTCCGCTACCAAGCCGCCCAAAACAGCCGTTTCTATCGCTTCATCTGCACCCTAGATGGGGAGAACTCGCTCCAGAGCACCCCGGAGAACTCCCACTGCCACCCAGACGCCTCCGGTCCCCGGTTCGGGCATAGAGCACTTTATAACGAGAAGCGCGGAAGACGCGGCTGTCCAGGAGCCCTGGCGCCATCTTTACACAGCACCAGCCAGCGCTCCACCAGGGGACTGAGGAGATCTCGGTGCCTATCAGCGGACCTCTCAGCCACGCTACCGCCCGTCTCTCAAGACACTGAGACCCTGGGAGATCCCGACAGCTCGGGTAAGACCTGCAGCTTACCTGTCACCCTCGCCGGCGCTCCTCTACATCGCGCGGCACCCGCCATCCTGCAGCCCAATCTGGGCCCCGGCGCCGCCATAGCGAGTGAGGCGGACGGCCTCGTACAGTCAAGGGACACATACCCCCTGGACCTTGCTCCGGTACTGGCATCCTCCGACCCGGTATCTGCACTGAAGGGGCCTGCTTCCTCTCAAAGAAACGTGAAAATCAGAGGCTGCACGCCGGCAACTGGCCTAGTAACGGCTGCCTCTCTATACCTCCCTGCCGTTGCAAAATCCTCTGCGGCCCACTCCTGTATCGGAGACTCCTGCGACGCCTCACCTGGGGAACCCGTAGCCCAGAGTCCTCCCTTGCAGGGCCATTCAGGTGTTGCCCCCACCTCAAGACTCTCACACGAGGCGCATCCACTGATGGTCATACTGAGGCCTCACCTGTCTAACCCGACCAGCATTACCCACCCACTGGGGACTGACATTTCCAACCCAGATATCCTGGGTTCAGTGGCCGCTGGGGTATACTCCAATCTGAGGGCCCCTTCTCTTGCGCCAATGTCTTCCTCGGGCTCCATGGCACACCACCTCCATCAGGGCGTTGCTAGCCCGGAGCTCATTCACTCGGGCCCAGGCTCAGCTCACGATGTTGGTGGCCCCCTTGTCAGGGCACCGCCACTCAGCACTACAACTATGGGCCACTTCTCAGGGAGACTCAATAAGCCCTTCCACCTCCTAGTTCCATGGGTCAACATCTTGCAACCGCCAACCTGGTGACCTGGGATCCTACCAAGCCCACCAAGCTCTGGCTCCGTCGGGCCCAATAGATTTCCAACAGTGGGCCCACCAGCTCCAGGTTCTACCAACAAAAAAACGATTTTCAGACCCTGATAGCCGAGGTCAAGGACACTTGCAAACAGATTTCCCTATTACGGCAAGATATTATACATCTTACTGATAGAGTAGACTCACTGGACCAAGCTCAAGGGACTACCCAAAGCTACTTATCTACCCTTCATCCACCACTTGTCGCTCAAGCATCAGTTATATGCGACTTGGGTAGACATGTTGAAGATTTGGACAACAGGGGCCCGAAACAACATACGCTCCGGGGCCTCCCTGAATCCGTGAGTGACGACAACATTTCTTCCACATTGAATTCAATTTTCAACCATATTCTGGGCGAAACACCTAATCATTCCATTAAGCTGGACAGAGCCCACAAAACACTCCGCCCTAAGGGTCCTCACCCCTGCCTCGTGTGTCATCTATTGTGTCCATGACTTCTTAACAAAAGAGCGCATTATTACGAAGGCCCGAGCCATGCGCTCCCTTGAATATGAAGGCGCGTCGATACAGCTCTTCCAGGACCTCTCATGGGTAACCTTGCAGAAACGTCGCCTCCTGAAACCGCTCCTGTCCGTCCTGAGAGACCATCAGATTGTGTACCGCTGGAACTTCCCGTTCACCCTCACAGCCAGGAAGGATGGCCGTTCTGCTACGTTGAAGACACAAGAGGATGTGCAACCCTTCTGTGAATTTCTCCAGATTCCTATTCCTCGCCTACCTGACTGGGACTTGGACATTTTGTCTCCTCCTGCCTTACCGGCTTGGCAGCACCCCAAGCGAAAGAAAGGGCGCCCCACTGCTGAAAAACCGGGAGTCGCAGGCTTCCGCAACTCCACCTCACTAATCCTGAAACATGGGACTCGGTAATCCTAATTATGTGTCCTTTCTCCTCATCTAGGTCATAACATTGTTTGTTGTTATTAGAGGAGAGCCCTTAGGGCTCATGTTACTCCGCTTCATTTTGGGCAGCCTGGCTAGCTGTTTCTCTACTGATTACTAACTTTTCCTCTTCTAGGTTGGATTATAAGTACATTTCTCCTGTACTCACTGTTCTCCCTCGAGGGACTGGTCCCTATCTATTGGCTGGGGCCCATCCCCTCTTCCATACTGCTGAGGGTGCGCGGTCCTTGGGTCTACCCAACTGACTACCGCCTACCCTCATCTTCCCCACCACCCGGTAGAAAGCGTGGTTTAGCTTATTTTGCTCGCTATTCGGGTTTATCAAGAATAGTTGTTTTTTGTTGCTTGTACAGCATCTCTGCTCTCTGTTTACTGTTCTCTCGTCTCGTGTATTGTCTTGTTTTCCTATTGTGTTTCCCCCCCCCTCTCCGCCTACAGCGATAATGGTCAAGTGCGTTTTTCTATTAACGCAAAAGGATTAAATTATAACGTGAAACGCCGCCATCATTTAAGCGAGCTCCGTGCCTTGCATGCGGACATAGCCTTTGGTTCCCAAGAGACTTATTTTGACTCACAGGGGTCCTTTAAATTCGCACGGCTTTGGGTTTCCCGCTGCCTACTCTGCCTCCAGTGGCCGGAAGAAGGCAGGGGTTGCTGTTCTTATTTCAGCCACATGCCCCCTTCAGGTCACGCACTCTGAGATCGATCCCCAGGGGCGCTACATAATCCTCCAGGGAACACTTCATGGGACCCCGCTAACTCTGGTGAATCTGTAACGCACCTAATTTCCTCCCAGGTCCATTTCCTTTTAAGAATCTTTGCCAAGTTGTCCCAACTTCCCCGGGGCTTTAACTGATAGGAGGGGAACATCAATCTAGTGTTTCTCCCCACAATGGATAGGCACTCCCTTCGGGGGAAAGGGCGCCTCCGAGGGCTCTAGTTCGGCCGCTGTAGCATTTCGTAAATTAGTTAGGAAGCATGGCCTACTTTATCTCTGGAGGATAAACCATCCTACAGATAGATCTTTCACCTTTTATGCCCCCCACATCAGACGCACTCTCGAATTGACCTCTTTTTTGGGAACACCCCTCTATTGCGGATGCTGGCGGATGCGCAGATAGGCCCCATCTCTTGGTCGGACCATGCGCCGGTCTCGCTTTCACTCAAAACAGGGATCCCCTGCACGCGTTCTTGTCATTGGCGCTTAAATGAATCCATCCTTCGTAGGGCGGACCTTAGGGAGGAAATTCAGAAAACCCTCGTTGACTTCTTTGACCTCAATGACGGATCGGTATCGTCTCCCTCGACCCTTTGGCAAGCCCACAAGGCAGTCTTCAGAGGGAAGTGCATTTCCATAGGGGCTAGGTTGAAGAGGGATGCGCATGCTCAAACTTTATTCCTGCAGCAGCGCCTTCAGTCTCTGCAAACTCAGATGATTGCTAGACCAAGCATTGGTACCCTACGTTCTATTGTAGAAACTAGGTCCCGTCTAAAGGATATAGCGCTTCGGAAGGTCGAGCGAATGTTGCTATATTCCAAACAAAAATTTTACGAATTTCGCAACAAGGCTCACACCCTTCTAGCCAGGCAACTCAAGGAGAGAAAAACTAACTCTATTCCGCAGGCCATGAAAGGCCCAGACGGTACCTTGCACTACAACCCAAAGACCATAGGGGACATGTTTGGTCGCTTCTTCTCTGAGCTGTACTCCCTGCCTAGGGACCCCCATACTTCCGATTCGGAACTGAAATTGAAGATAGATGCTTTTCTCGCCTCTTCCCTCTTTCCGGGCTCCAACCGAGGGGCCCCGACAAGCTCAACTCCAATTAATTTAATGAGCTCCTGAGGTCATCAAGCCCTTTCCGACAGCAAAGCCCCGGGCCCCGATGGATTTTCTTATATAAAATTATAAGACTTTCTTTCGGGAATTTAGCCCCCCGAATGCACCCAGTTAATCCCCCTTTTTAAAAGGGAGCCCCGAACCAAAGGGAAAAATGCCACCCTATTTTCCCCTTTACCCTAAGCCCGGAAAGGACCCATCAAGTGTGCAAGCTATAACCCATACCCCTTTTTAAATTCGGATATAAAAAATTTTTCAAAACCCCGGGCCCCAACAGACTGAACACCTGGTTACCCCAGCGGTAATAAAGATCAAGGGGGGTTTGTCCCATGCGCCCGGGGGGGGATAAAACCCCCGCAATTTACCTGTCGACATCGTAAATCTCCAAAAAAAAAACCTTTTTTCTCACCTTTATCGGAAAAAGGGCCCTTTGACCCCTGAGTTGGGCCTTTCCCATTGGGGACCCTTTGGTCCCCTTTTGGGATCACAGTAATTTTCTGAAGCGTGGGAAGGCTTTACTCCCTCCGCGCCTCTATAAAAATGGCGCATGTGACCACACAACCGTTTTAAATCTACTACTGCTCTCGACAAGGATTCCCCCTATTGCCCCGTACTCTTCATACTCTGTATGTTCCATGGCCTCCCGAATCCTTTCTCATCCTTCCATCTAAGGCATCCAGGTCAAGGACAGGGAATTCAAAGTCTTCCTTTTTGCAGATGATGTCCTTTTGACATTCACTAACCTCACCCCTTCACTCTCTAGCTTGCACACTCTCTTGGCCGAATTTGGTAGGGTGTCGGGTTTTAAGGTAAATGCCTCCAAGACAGAAGCTCTCCCACTAAATATCCCGCCTGCAGCATTGATAAGCCTACAGACTAGATATAAGTATAATTGGCAATCTTCCTCACTCAAATACTTGGGAATCAACTTAACGAAGGACTACAAGTCCCTTTATCGGGTGAACTCCCCCCCCACCTCTTTCAAGAAATTCGCATATTGTTGTCCAAACGGCACAACATGACACTGTCCTTGATTGGGCGCATAAATGCGGTCAAAATGTCTATCTTGCCTAAATTGTTGTATTTCTTTGAAACCCACCCCGTCCCAATTCCCCTTAGTGTTCTGAAGTCTTTGCAATCGGCGATATTTAAATTCATATGGGCCCATGGTCGGCACAGAATTGCTAAAGATGTGCTGATGGCAGGCAGAAGTAGGGGTGGACTAGCAGCTCCTAATATCCTGAAGTACTACTGGGCAACACACCTCCGGGTTATACCAGCGTGGTCTACCCTGTCAGCTTATTCTAAATGGATGGAAATTGAAAAGTTGTGGTTGGCTCCGTTCCACCCCAACGGAACTTCCGAGAACGGGGCCCCTACCAGGCCCAATAGAATTCACTAAGTCCACCTGGAGACGCTGTCAGGCTAGATTCCCCTTGGCCTCAAAGGCATCCCCAATGTCCTCATTTCTCTACACCCCTCTCCTGCCTGCTAGCGCCTTTGTAGCTCCATGGCAGCAACATAGTTTGTTCCAGTTTGCAGATATAGCGCACTTCCGCACCAGGGAACTAATCCCTTTTGTGGATCTAGCTGATACCTTTAGTCTCCCCATTAGGGCGCAGTTTTCATACCTTCAAATTAAACACCTAATGCAAGTGCTGACTGGCGGATCCACACTCTCGATCCCCACTCCGTTTGAAAGGCTATGCAGATGGGGGCATCTGTCCAAAGGTCTGATATCACAGATTTACACTATTCTGACTGAACCTGCCCCGGACTCCGAACCCTACTTCCCCTATATGCACAAATGGGAGGCTTTCTTGGGTCGCAAACTTCCATACCATGTGTGGCAGGTTATCTGGCATAGGGCAGATACTTCCTCCGCCTGTATAACCTACAAGGAAAACCAGTATAAACTCCTAATGCACTGGTACCCCACTCCGGAGTTACTCCATAGGGTTAATCCGGCAATTTCAGGTGCATGCTGGAGGTGTGGTGCCGTGCCGGGTTCGCTGTTTCACATATTTTGGGATTGCCCGCAGGTACTACTCTTCTAGGCACAGGTTAGCGGGGTCCTCGCGGGGATATTTGGCCGCAGAGTCATGATTGACCCTTCCACGTATCTTCTGAATGTCCCGCCCCGGGGTTTTTCGAAACCAGAAGCCAAGTTGTTCCTACATGTCCTTACAGCTGCCAAATGCTTGATTTTGGCCTTCTGGAAGAAGACTCTCCCTCCCTCCATACACGATCTACACGTCAGGATATGCGAAGTCCAGCGGATAGAAAAGCTTACCTCCTCTTTGCACAACACGTTAGACCCCTATGATAAGGTCTGGAAGCCATGGGTCTCCTACTGGGCTCAGTTACAAACCTAGACCAAACTGATTTAGTTAGTACTGCATCTCCATCCCCCCATTCCTCTCCCTCCCTCGGTGTCCTTGTCTCTCCCACCCAAAGTCCTGTCTTGTCGTTTGTTTATCCGTCTTTTTGTTTCTCGCTTCTGTTTGTGCATGGCTAATGGCCTATGTTCACCTCCACGGTTCTTCAATAGTGTGTTTTCAACTAGTATGTGTGATACATTTGAGTTCTCATTATCTGTACCACCTAGCACTAATGAGGATGAACACCCCCCTTGGATATTGTGTTAGGATCTAGGGCGGGTGTTGGACTTTTTCCGCTACTTAACAACGTATCATTGGTATTGTATGTATAGCTACTCTTTGCTTTTGTATTGTAAAAACAATTGTGAAAACCTTTCATAAAAACACAGTTAAAAAAAAAACAAAACAAATGATGTTACCATAGAGACAACCCTCGGCTCGCTCCTGGGCAGGGATTCATAATCATTACCTCACACATGGTATCAGCGTCCTCCCGAACGTACTACGCATGACCGGAAGTTCGGCGCCGGCAACCGCACTCACACATCCGGGATAGTGCAGAAGCATACAGCGCATGTCAAGAAGCCAGACGCCGACATAGACATAGCAACTACGGCATCACACTCACTGAAAGCGCAAGACTGGACAATTAGTCCAAACTGTATCGCGCATGCTCTATAGGGGGCCTGCCGTTATTATGGGTTATATATATTGATACATATGAAATATGCCAATAGAAAATATCTGCCAATGTAAACAATCAATAAAGTTAACTGAAACGGGCTGGAATCTTAAGTAAGTATTGTTTGTAATTATTCCAAAAGAAATGACGGGGGCAATATCCTATCTTAATTAGATGGAAACATATAGGAAATAGAAAAAAATCCACTACTCATAAAATGCTCTGACCCCACTATTATAATAATATTGCAATGCATACTATCTATCTGAACCCTATCAAAAACACTCAAAAAGTGAATTAATGGTTATTAAATCTTTATTACAAAAGTTCAATATTAAACATATGCAAAATATGAGACCCTAATCATCTAAAAAAGCTTTAATTAAACAAAAAAATAATAAAAACAAATATAATCCCGCCAAAGAGAAGAACCGAGGGTGTCATCTGAAAGATAAAAGAAAAAGTATTAAAAAGTATATAACCACATGATTGATGCAAATACAGGATGGATAATTAAATTCTAAATTCTAAATTCAGTCCTAGGGGTTGTAATGTTTGTAGCTCAAAGATCCATCTACTCTCCTTCTTTTTCAACAATGCTTCTCGGTCACCCCCCCGTCTTAATGGGGGAACAGAATCTATCACCCGAAATCTCAATTGGGAGATAGAATGTCGCAATTCCACAAAGTGTTTCGCTACCGGGGCATCCATACATTTATTCCTGATGGTACTCTTATGTTTATTGATCCTCAATCTTACCTCCATTGTCGTCTCTCCTACATACATAAGTCCACAAGGACAAGTAATTACATAAATTACATAACTAGATCGGCAAGTGTATCTTTCCTTAATAAAGTATTTCTTACCACTCTGTGGATGTGTAAATGTACTTCCCTTGGTCAGATTGCCGCAATTACAGCAATTCAGGCAGGGGAAGTTACCCCTATTAGGAGGTGCCAAAAAAGTCTGGGACATTTGTTGTTTCCTCGAGCCAAAATCCGATTTAACCAATCTATGCCCCAAGCTTTTGCATCTCTTATATGCCATCATGGGTGTGGATTGAAATTCCGGAATATTAGGAAACTGGTTACGGAGTAAATTCCAATCATTACGAATGATCTTAGCAATAGCATGACTATGTGAATTAAACGTAGAAACAAATGATAATCTATGGGTGGTGGAGTCAGTTTTCACAGCCTTTTTAGTAAGGAGCTCCTTCCTCTCGACCTTACCTAATCTCTTTTGCTGATGTTGTAATAATTTCTTAGGATAGCCTCTTGCTATAAACTTGTTACACATATCAATCACCCTCTTCTCTAAGATGTTCTCATCAGTTACTATTCTTTTAACCCGCAGTAATTGGCTCCACGGCAGTGAATCCTTCATATGTTTTGGATGATGGCTATCATGACGCAGAAGGTTATTCCTATCAGTCTCCTTTACAAACAAATCAGTCTTCAAAACCCCATGTTCCAAAACTACCAAAGTATCAAGAAACTGGAGATCAGAAGCTGAGACTGTTTTTGTAAATGAAATTGAAGTCTCACATGAGTTCAAATAATCAAAAAACTCAATCAATAATGATTCAGTGCTAGTCCACACGAAAAGAATGTCATCAATGTAACACCACCAGCAGAGGATGTGCTCCCAGAATGAAGATTGATAAACCCACCTGTTCTCGAAGTATGCCATAAAAATATTGGCATAAGTTGGGGCCACATTGGACCCCATAGCAGTACCTCTCTTCTGCAAGAAGAAGTCATCCAATAAGAGGAAATAATTCCTCCTGAGGATGACCCCTAGTAACTCGAGAACAAAGTGGGAACATTCAGGAGCACACCCCCTGCTGGAAAGCGCCACATCAACTGCTCCAATTCCTGAGTCATTTTCGATAGAGGTATACAAAGATATCACATCGAATGAAACCAAAAGACAATCATCAGGGATAGATAACCCCTCAAGTTTCAATAGAAAATCGGATGTATCCCTGATGTACGAGGGTGCCATGGTGGCCAGGTCCCGCAAAAACCTATCCAAAAAAATGGAAATAGTATTAAAAATTGATCCTCTGCCAGACACAATCGGTCTGCCCGGAGGATCCACCATACTTTTGTGAATTTTAGGCAATATGTACAGTATAGGTGTAATGGGAGAGTTAACCTTAAGATAGTCACCTAATTTGGCATCAATGATGCCTGCACATAGGGCTCTATCTATAATTTCATTTATTTCCCTCATGATTTAAAATTTAGGGTCCCTATTCAACTGTACATATATCTCCTTATCACTCAATTGGCGCAAAATCTCTGCTTCATACTTACAGGTATCCATGACCACCACAGCACCCCCCTTGTCCGCCTATTTAATAGTAACAGACCGATCCGACATGAGATTCCTCAGAGCTACTGATTCCTGCAAAGACAAATTATTGTGGACAGAGTATGATGGATTAGCTTTCAATATCGCAACCTTATTAGTGATAACTAGAGATGGGCGAATCGATTCTAACGAAGTGGAATTCGTTTAGAATTTCAGGAAAACTTCGGTTCGGAACGAAGTCGAACTTTGGGGTACTTCGGGTGAACGAAGTGTGCTTTTGATTGATAAAATGGCTGGGAGCACATGGCGCTAAATGGGGCAAAGCACTCTGGGAGGAAGAAGGGCATAGCCTGCATGACATGTGCAGAGGTGAAGCCAATCAGAGACCGGCGGGATTCTGTGATGTCACCGCACTATATAAGTCCGGGCGCGAACGCCGGGAGCTCACACTCCTCTCACTGTGCTCATCAGGGAAGGTGCTGCCCGCGGCTGATAGCTCTTACTGAAGAATTGATTTTATACAGCGATTTTTGTGGGGTGTCTCAGCTTGTCTCAGAGACTGTTCCTTAATGTTCTATTTCTAATTTTTTGGGTATTGGATCTGAAATCCAGTGTGCGTCCACTGCAGCTGCAAATACATTCAATATCCAATTGGTATCTAAGCCAGTTCATGTTGTAATAATTTAAAGAAACAGCGTTTTTACAATACAAATACCACTTCTTTTTTGGTTTTGGTTTTTTCCCTATTGCCAATTTACATCCAGGGGTTAATTTAAGCTTTTTTTGCGGGTTTTGGGGCTGCCCCCAAAAACCATCTTTTTCAACCCCAAAAATATAAAAATTTTTTTCCTGAGCCTAAATTTCACAACCAAACAAAAATTTACAACTTCACTTTTTGGTGGCTAGAAAACACGAAATTTGTAACACCAACAAAGCTACTAGTTTGTTTGCGGCCAATTTTTTTGGGCGAAATTTAAACATCCAGGGGTTTTAATTTTAAAAGCTTTGTTTTGCTGGGGGGCGGGACCCCCAAAAACCATCTTTTTCAACGCCAAAATATATAAATTTTTCCTGAAGCCAAATTTCCCAAAAACAAAGCTTAATTACAACTGTATCTCTTGTTTGTGGCATAGAAAACACGCAATTTTTAACACGCTCCCAAAGGGCTACTATTTGTGGGGCTCAATTCTTTGGCACAATTTACAACCGGGGGTTAAATAAGCGTTTTTTTGCTGGTGGCTAAACAAAAAAAAACCCGTTTTTTTCAACCCCAAAAATATATACATTTTCCTGTAGCCTAATTCATGTCCAAGGGTTTAAATTTTAACCCGTTTGTGTTTTTTAACTTTTAGTAAAAACACACAGGGGTTTTTAACGACACAAAAAAGAAATTTTTTTTTTTTCCTGGCCATTGTGGAGCGAAATTTGTACCCAAGGGGTTACCCAACTTGTTACGGGTTTTCTTTTGGGAGTAAAAAAACAGGGGTGTAAATTTATCATATACAGAAAATCATCATAAAACAGGCCTGTACATTTTAGCCAAAAAATTTAATGTCAGCCCAGAGGGGTTTGGCAGGCTCTGAAACCTGGGGGGAGTGAAGGGGCACAAAAAAATTCCTGGAAGCAGGCCCAGGTCGCACCCCAGCAAGGGGACTTTTGCAGCAGGGGTCCCCTGGGTGAGGGCCAAAAACCCTTCCCCGCGCATCTAGCCCCCGGGGTGTTGTTTCACCCAAACCCAAGGGGGTTCTTGATTGGTTAAACTAGGCCCACCCCCTTTTCCCCCCCCCAAAGGGGACATTTTACAACCCCATCCAAAGTCGGGGGGAAACCCCTCAAACACAACCATTTTGGGCAGGGCCCCGGGACCCGGTAAACGGCCCTCACCTGTCCTCAGCCCCCCCTCTGTCCCACCCGGGTTCCCTCACCAAGATTACTATTTTGGTCGGGGCCGCGCCCCCTATATACGAGGATGAAAAAAATTTGGAGGGGGGCCCGGGTCACCCAAGCAATTTGGGCAGCGAAAAAAATGGGGCCAAAAATCGCCTCTTTTTGGCATGGGGCGGCAAAGTATAGATGTGGAGAGTGGAAGGGGAGGTTCTTTTTTAGGGGGTCACCCTTTCGCTTCCCAAAGCCCGGTGATGAGAAAGCAGTGACGATGAAACCCCAAATAAATAAAAATGAAAGCCGCCCGGGCACAGGGGACCCGGGAGTGAGGCAAGGGCTTCATCTCGTCAGGAAAGAGGCGTCAGCTTGCGCGTCGGGCAGCAGCGAAGCCATCAAGGGGCCCGGGGTTGGCCGGAGCCCAGCATGTTTGCAGCATTGTGGGGCCCGGGACCCAAAGGGGCCCACGGGGAAAAAAACCCCCGCTTTGGGCAGGTCCAAGAAAGAAAGCAGCAAGGGCCAGCAGGCAGGGGCGGCATATTTCACCCCATGGCGGAGCGTTGGGGTTAAAAACCCGGGATACTCGGCGGTGTGGCAGTTCTTTGCTAAAAACACCCGGAGGACCGAATATGGGAAAAATATGTGAACTTTTTGGTGGGGAAAGTGAAGCGGGCCGGGGAAAAAAAGTTAAAACCAAAGGGCCCTGCGTAAACACATCCCAACGTCACCATCCGGTGGCCGGGGAAAAAAAAAAACGTGCTCAGATTGGTGGCCCCACCCCTGCCGCCGCAGCAACAGCACAGCACACCCCCCATGGCATGAAAGCCCATTGCGCCAGTAAAGGCCCCACCACCTCGGGCAAAGGGAAACTTTTTTTCCCCTTTGACATCATCCCCCCGGGTGGGGGGGGGGGGATCCCTCCGCTCCTCCTACTCTTTGGCGCCAGCAGTCGTTCAGCGGGGCGATTGCAAAGAACAACAAAAAGGCGCCCAAACCCAATCCAAAGGGTGCAGCACTGACCGTCTCCCTGTCCAAGTTTTTTGGTCCCTGCAGTCCCCCCCCTTTCCAAAGGGTTTGGCCCTTTTCACCGTCAGAAAAACTAATTTGGTTTGTCCCGACCAGATGGGAGTTCCAACCGTAATTTTTTTTTCCCAAAAAAGGGCCCTTACCAGCCCTTCATAAAAATTTAGAACAAAGGGGGGCAGCCCTTTGGGCTTATCGGTTTTTTCCCAAAGGGTGCACGGCAGCACAAACGCCCTGGAGCTGAAAAACTACGGTCGGGGCCCCAGTACATGTCCTTTAGGGGCCCAAACTGGGGAATGTGCTTCCAGCCCAGGCACCCCAACAACTTGGACAGGAAAACGCCGTTTCCCCTCCCCCAAACGTTGCAAACTGCTGCACCTCCCGCCAAGGGTTCCGTCTCCCCCTCCCCACCACCACCCCCATCTCGCCCCCCACAAGTACTGCCCACCCATACCACATTTTAAAGGGCAAAAGCGGGGGGTCACCCCAGTTCTCCCACCGGGCCCTTGCCTGGGCAAACAAAACACACAGGGGGGGAAACTGCTCCGGGTCAGGCAGCAAAAAAATCGATGTGTGGCTTTTTTCCCGCCCCAAAACTAAAAAATCGGAACCATGGGGGCCGGCCCAATGGGGGGGAACATGGTGTCCACGCTGCACCGGGGAGGGAAAAGGGGCCCCAGGGCGCCCAGAAAATGGCGCCCGTTTCAATCTGGTTTTGAAAAGGGGTTCCTAAAGGGTCTTCCCCCCGGATCTTCAGAACATTAAAAAGGCCAAAAAACTGTCCCTTTCCTTTTTACC
The DNA here is from genome assembly GCA_025379985.1 of Phyllomedusa bahiana. NCBI lineage: Eukaryota > Metazoa > Chordata > Amphibia > Anura > Hylidae > Phyllomedusa > Phyllomedusa bahiana. Next base: position 32,132 of record JAODAL010003823.1, on the reverse strand, counting down.
CCTTCGTAAAAAAAGCCGGGAACACCCCCCCCTCGAGTTCAGGGGCAGAACCCCCCCCCCCCAAAAAAAACCATTTGGGGGGGGGGGACCCTAACCGGGCGATGTTTCCACCCGCGGAAATTTCACCCTGCCCCATGTTGGACCAACGGGTATGAACAAGAAAAGGCCATTAACTTTTTTTTTGATGATCCATTCAAAACAAGAAGTACTGCCCTGTGTAACCTTTGATGTAAACGTGGCAGCCCCAGCGTGACACCTCCCGTTTGTTAAAGGCCATTCGGGGAAGGCGACGTTATTTTGTCATGGGCCCCAGGAACGTACGTGATAAATAAAAAACCATTCCACGGTTTCAGGCCCGGGAACAAAAGCTGAAAAATTGTCGGGGCAGGGACGGGAGAACGTGGCGACTACATCTCAGGCCACATGACCCGGGTTGGGGACAAAAATTTTGGAGGGGAAACTTTGGGAAAGCAAAGCATTGCCCTGGTGAAATGAGTGGATTTCTCCCCCAAAGGTGACAATGGGAAGGAGGAGGGGCACTGGAGGAGGTGGAAGATGAGGAAGACGAGGCAGAGGGACCCCCAACCACCGGGGCAGTAAAACAGGGAAATTTGGAGGCAGGGAGCCCCTGGGAGTCCCCTTTGTGAATGGCCCGCAGCTTTCTTATTTGTTTTGGGCTATGACAGCCGAAAGCCCAGCACCCGGGGGGGGCAGAAAAAATAAATTCCCTGGCTCTCCACCCTATTTGGACCCTCGCTCCCGGCCCCAAAAATGGGGAGCCTTTTTCCCAGCTTTTTGAGAGGGAAGACAAACTAAAATCCCCCATAGGGAAAATCCTCCGTAATTTTTTGGCTGCTCCTAGTCCCGGCATCGTCCCCTCTCAGTCTGCCCGGGGGTTCCCCCACCCACTCAGGTACTACGGGCCGGGGGCCCCGGGGTTGGGGGGGGAAGGGGGGGGGGTAGGTACATACCAGCTCCATCATTTAGTAACCTAAGTTGGAGTCACTGAAAAGGCGGGCTTCCATCACCCCCTAGGGAAGGCATTCGCCAGCACCCGGAAACCTGGAGCGGGCCCCCTGAAAAAAACGGGTTTGGGGCCCCTATTTGGGACAGAACTCTGCCCCCCTCATTTTAAAAGTTTCCGCTGGGACTACGGGGCCCAGCCAAACGGATGTTTTTGGACCCGGGCAATTTCCCGATTTTTGCAGTGGAGAAGCTGTCCGGGCCCGGCCAGTAGTTTTGGAAACAGAGCGGGTTTTTTCAGTGGGGGGTCGGGGGCCCTCGTTCCCCGGCCCAAGGAAAAACCCGGTTTGTCCAGGGGAAAAAGTGGAACGATTTCCTTTTTTCAAGATAAAATTCAGCGGGGATCGGCCGGGGATTTCCCCACACCAATGCCTTTAGCTCAGCCCGGGGGTTTCAAACTACCTCCCTCGGGCCGACTATTCTGAGCCGCCGACCCCCCCTAAATGCCACACATCTGCTCCCAAAGTTTCTCCATCGGCCTAAAAACCCGACCTTTACCAGGGAATGGGTTTTGCCCCCCACCTCAACACTCTGTAAATTTGGTGTCACTCAAAGACCTAAAGGGTTCTGTTTCGGGTTTGCTTTTGGGCCGGGTTGACATCCCCCAAATTTTCTTTGTGCCACTGCCCTGACCCAGCGGGCTGTTGGCTCCCTGCCATGTCCCCCAAAAACTTTTGTCTTTGGGTCCACTGCTTACCTCATGTTTCTGCCCCCGGGTGGGGTTTCCCTCTCAGTCATTTTTGCCACTCTGTGGCTTCCCCCCCGGGTTTTGCCACCTCCAAAAATGCCCATTGTGCCCTCCCTGATCTCAAGCGCTGCTGTCGGGGACCTCCCACCGGGGTGTAGGCCACCCCGGGGCCCTAAAACGTTTTGCTTCCCCAAAGTCTTTGGGGGCCACGCCTGATCTATACTGCTGGCCCCGGTCCCTCCACATTTGTTTTATTGGCCACTCTGGGGCCCAAAAATTTTGGGGTTTGGGCCAAACCTTTCCAAAATGTCCATTGTGCCACTGCCTGATCTCATACTGCGCCCCCGCCGGGGACCTCCAAAACTGTTTGTTTTGTGCCACTCGGGGGGCCTAATACTGGGGGTTTTGGCCCCCCCCAAAATGCCCTTTTTGGGGCCACTTGCCTATCTAAATGCTGTTTGCGGGCCCGTGACCCACACGAAAATATTGTGCCACTCTGGGGCCTAATACTTTTTTCCCGTCTCCAGAATTCATTTTTCCCCACGGCCTGACCCCTCATGCGGGCTGCTTTCGTGACCCCCCAAAAGTAAAAATTGTGCCATTTCTGTGGGCCCTAATCCCTGTTTTGCCGCCTCCAGAATGTCATTTCCCAAACTCCCCTTATCTCATGCTGCTCCCGGTCGTGACCCCCCACACTGTTTGATTGGGGCCCATTCTTCTGGGGTTTCCCCCTTTTGTTTTCCCACCTCCAGAATTTTCCATTGGGGCCCGGGCCTGACCTCATACTGTTTGCCGCCCGGTGCCCTCCGCCTCATCATTGTGCCACTCTGTGGTTTTCCTTGTTTTCCACCACCAGAATGTCATTTTTGCCACTGGCCTGACCTCATAAATGCTGTGGCCCCGCCTTCACCTCCCAACATTTCTGTCACTAATTTTCCCAAACCTAAGCCTCAGCTTTTTTTTTTTTTTCCCAGTTTTCCCGCTGGCATGTTTTTACCCAGGCAAATTTTTCCTGTTTGGGTTTTTTTTTTGGTCATTTTGGGCCCTCTTAAGTCCCCGGGGAATTTTATTTAAAAGTGAAGCGTTTCAAAGAGCGGCGGGCCGCCCATAAAGCGTGTCCATATAAAACAAAAACATTTTAAAACCAAACAAAAGGCCCCCCTCTCCCATTTTTTAAGCATGGCAAAATTGTTCTACCAGCCCCCCTGCGGTTTGGGTGCACCCCGGAAAATTAGCTGCTTTTTAACGCGATTCATCCCGGGAAAGTAATTTCGGAACGAAAAAAATTTTTTGGTGGGAAAAAAAATTTCGGCGAAGTGACCAAAATGGGGAATTTTTTTTGAAAAATTTCCCCCCACCCTCTAGTGAAAACCCTTCAATAAAAGGCCTCAACTACATGATTAAAAATGGGGTGGTTAAAAATTACTCTTAAAACCCAAAATTGAGATCCTTAAATTTAGAAAACCCCTTTAAATTGGGCCCAAATTTTCAACGGGTTCAACCCTATTGGTATCCCCAAAGAATGCTTTAAGACGAAATTTTAAACGAAAAAACGTTTGAAACTGGGCATTAAAAATTGGGAACCCAATCTATTTTATCACATGGAACAAATGAAAAAAACCAAACGACATAATATTTTCATTTCTACTCTGTCATGGGGTCTAGGGGAATATTAAACTCCCCGACCCCAATCCTCTGATTTTTCCTCGTCTGGGGGTCCCTTCAAGTTTTTTTGCTGAGAAAGGCTCCTGATTTTCTTCTGACTTCGCTTGTGTTTGCGACCTCCCTTCCTTGTTTTGGTCCCACCTTTTGTTCTAAAAAATCCAATTTATTGGACTCATCCGTTGAATCAGAATCACAGGGGGTAAATCCAAAATTGGCTTGTCCTGATTTTTTATGGCACCTTCTTTTGTTATACGTTCGTCCAGTTTGGGATTTCTGCCAATTGTAAACTTTACCAGTTTCATAATCATCCAGATCTCGATGCCATTTATCCCTTTTGACTCTTTCAATCTCCAAACGATGTCTAAAAAGTCTTTGATTCAATTTCTCCATAAAGGAAAACTGACTCCACCACCCATAGATTATCATTTGTTTCTACGTTTAATTCACATAGTCATGCTATTGCTAAGATCATTCGTAATGATTGGAATTTACTCCGTAACCAGTTTCCTAATATTCCGGAATTTTAATCCACACCCATGATGGCATATAAGAGATGCAAAAACTTGGGGGGATAGATTGGTTAAATCGGATTTTAGCTCGAGTAAACAACAAATGTCCCAGACTTTTTTGGCACCTCCTAATAGGGGTAACTTCCCCTGCTTGAATTGCTGCAATTGCGGCAATCTGACCAAGGGAAGTACATTTACACATCCGCAGAGTGGTAAGAAATACTTTATTAAGGAAAGTTTACATTTGCCGATTAGTTATGTATTTATGTAATTATTTGTCCTTGGGGACTATTATTAGGAGAGACAAATGGAGGAAAGTTTTGAGGATCAATAAACATAAGAGACCATCAGGAATAAATTTTATGGACCCCCCGCTAGGAAAACCCTTTGTGGAATTGGACATTCTATCCCCCAAATTAGATTTCTTGGGTGATATTCTGTTCCCCCCTTAAGAGGGGGGGGGGGGGTGACCGAAAGATTGTGGAAAAAGAAGGAGCGTAATGGTTTTTGAGTACAAACATTAAAACCCCCTAAACGTTTTTAAATTTAATTACCACCCTTATTTGCATGAATCATGTGGTTATAACTTTTTATTACTTTTTCTTTTATCTTTCAGATGACCCCCCCATTCTTCTTTTTGGGCGGGTTATATTTGTTTTTTATGTTTTTTTTTTTAAATTTAAAGTTTTTTTGATTTAGGGTCTCAATTTTGCTATGTTTAATTTTGAATTTTTTAAATAAAGATTTAATAACCATTAATTTCACTTTTGAGTGTTTTTGATGGGGTTCAGATAAATATATGAAAAAAATATTATTATAATAGGGGGGTCAGAGCTTTTTAGGGTGTGGATTTTTTTCTATTTCCATATGCCCCCACTAAAAAAGATAGGATATTGCCCCCGTCATTTTTTTTGGAATAATTACAAAAATACTTACTTAAGATTCCACCCCTTTCAGTTAACTTTATTGTTTGTTTACATTGGCAGATATTTTCTTTTGGCATATTTATTTTCAATATATATAACCCCCATAATAACGGCAGGGCCCCTATAGACGCCAACAGTTTGGACAAATTTGTCCAATCTTGCGCTTTCAGTGAGTGTGATGCCATATTGCAGTCTTTTCTGCGTCTGGTTCTTGACTGCCTGTATGTTTCGCCTACCCCGGATGTGTGATGCTTTTGCCGGCGCCAAATTTCCGGTCTGCGAATATTTTTTGGGGAGGACGTTGATCCCATGTGTAGGAATGATTATTAATCCCTGCCCAGGACGAGCCGAGGTTGTCCTCTGTGGTAACCCATTTTTTTTTAATGTATTTGTCACTATGTTTAACCATCAATGTTTTTTTTACTTTCCTGTTGTTTGATTAAAAAACACATTTAACAATTTTTTGGTTTAAACATAGTGGAAGGTCTTTATTTGAATATATTTGCCTTGACATTTGTGATTTGTGCTGGGAGAAAGTCCATAACATGAAGGGTGAAACGTTTTCCCTTTTGTACTCCTTGTGGAATAAAGGTTCCTGTTTTAAACCATTGGTGCTGCCGTCCGCATTCTTCTATTCCAGTCAAAAATCAAGGATCAGTCCAGAATCAATCATCAAGAGATCATCCAACAGGCAATGGGCAGAGAGATCAGTCCAACAGGCAAAGGTTTAGAGAATCGTCCCGACAGTCCCCAAACATCAGAGGATCAGTAGACAGGAATGGCAAGAGATCATCCGATAGACAAAAGCAAGAAATCATTTCCCGACATCAATGTCAAAAGAGACAGTCCAGAAGAAATGGTAGAGAGCAAACCCGACAGTCAATCTCAGAGAGATCAGTCCAGACAGTCAAAGGGGCAGGGGATAGTCCAGACCGGCAATCACGAGAGATCAGTCCCCGACAGACAATGGTCAAGGTCAACCAGAATCAATCATCAGAAAGATCAGTAAAGAAAAATGGTATAAGGTCAGTCCCCGATAGACAAAATCAGAGAAATCAGTCCGAAGTCATGGTCAGAGAGATCATCCGGGTCAATGGTCGAAGATAGTCCCAAAATCAATGGTAAAAGCAACCGAGAGAAAAAGGTCAGAGAGATCAGTCCAGAAGACATGGGCAAGAGATCAATCAGAGAGACAATGGGCAAGAGACAAACCCGATAGTCAATCACAGAAAGATCATTTAGACAGACAATGGTCATAAAGGGCAGCCAATGAAAATGTTCAAAAATCAATCCAGACGACAACGGGCGAAGATCATCAGACAGACAACGGTCAGAGAGATCAATACAGACAGACAATAGTCAGAGAGATCAGTCCAGACAGTCAATCATCAGAAGGATCAGTGTAGACAGACAATGGGCAAAAGACAGTCCCAAAAGAAAATGGGAGGGAGATCTTCCCCCAAGACAATGGTCAAGAGATCCCTCCAGATAGTCTTCAGCGAAAAAATCATATAACAGACATTTTTAGGAAGGTCGTCCAATAGACAATGATCACGAGCAGTCTAATAGGGAAATGGTCAGAGAGATCAATCCAGACAGACAATGTCAGACAATCAGTCCCAAACGTACAATGGTCAGAGAGATCAGTCCAGACAGTCAATGGTCAGAGAGACATCCAGACAGCAATCATCAGAAAGATCAGTGTAGACAGACAATGGGGCAAGGATCAGTCCCAAAAGAAAAAAAGGTCAGAGAGATCAATTTAGACAACAAGGTCAAAGGATCTTTCCAGGCAGTCAAAACATTGAAAGGTCTTTCCGACAGTCAAACATCAAAGATCAAACCAATAATCAATGGCAGAGAGATCAATCCAGAGAGACAATGGTCAGAGAGATCAGTCCAGACAGACAATAATCAGATAGATCATTCCAGACAGGCAATGGTTAGAGAGATCATTCCAGACAGTCAATCATCAGAGATTATGTTAGACAAGCAGATAATTGGTAGAGACAACCGTCAAAAGAGTCAATTGTCATGAAACAATTCTTCAGACATTCCAAGAAAAAAATTCTCAACAAACAATTGTCATTTCACAGGGCTGTTTAGGAAACACACCATGGGGGGGGAATCCGCTCCCCCCAAAAATATGTAGCACCCCCACCCGCAATCCCTTTTCATAACATTTTCCCCTTCCTGACAACCCCCCTTTTTTGCGTTCTCCCCTTTTCCCTTTTAACCTATAAAACCCCTTTTTGCCTTGTTATTCTATTTTTTTCACCTTTTAGGGTATTTTTAAAAGGGTTTTTTTTAATAATGTTAGGGAAAATGTTTAAAAATTAGTCTGCTTTTCACAGTTTTTATTTATGTATTTTTTAACTGCAAACTTGACGCTAAAATAAATTTTAGAATTGTCACTTTTCTGTCATAACATTTACATATAGGTAATATCAAATTTTAGGATCTTTGGTTCAGAGCTTAAAGTTGCAGTTTTGAACTGGAAGTTTTTCTATTGATTTTTATTTTATTTATTTTACATATTGTATTCCCAATAAGGTCAGAAAAAACCTTTAGGGGGCATTTTAATAAACCTGTTTTTTTCTTGCTTATTTCCCCTTTACCTGGGGCTGGCATATTAGCCCTGCAGAGCTGATCTGGGTCTGATAAGATCCAGCTGCTTCCGCAGTCACAGAGCCCCAGCGGTCACATGACTGTTGTCAGCCAAGTCTCCCCTCCCACAGCTGCACAGTTAGTGTACAGATGCAAACTCTGCACAGGTGTTTTAAAATGGCTGTGCAGAGATAGATGTCTATCAGCCGACTTATTCATCAGGCAGTCGGCATCAGTATCAACCCAGACTGCTCTACCTGCTCCTCAAGATGAGCGGCAACCTTGGGTGGCTGAATGCCCTCAAAAACGGTCTTGTTGCTGATAACCCATTGATGGTGATAGCAACAAGACTATAAATGCCTAGTTGATCGGCATATACCTTTGTTCTGACAACGTTGTGCAGAGTTCATAGCTGCACAGAAATGGAAGTGGAGAGCTAGCTGTCAGCAGCAGCCAGCCTCCCCAGTGAGAAGGCAAGCTTGGTTTCTTACAATCCCTGCCTTCCCTGAATACACAGTGCTCAATAAGTGTCATGTATAAAGCTCAGTAGGAAGTCTTTTGGTGTCCTGCTTCCTGGCCCTGGCAGTCACATGATCGTCAGGGCTCAGTTGCTGCTGATGCTGCTGGGTCTTATCAAACCTCTATCTGTTCTGCAGTCAGTACTCTGGGCTGTATTTCCCGGGTTACTAAGGCTAATTTATCTTCTCCAGTTACAGGGAAAATCTGTAACCACATCAAAAAAGTTATGTTAAAATGCACAATATGTGACATACAGTACATAAAACACACACCCCCACTAAAATCAATGAAACAGCCAAAACCTTTAGTCCTGCTCCGTTGATCCTGGAACAACAGTATTTCACAAAAGTGAGTTCACCCCTCACATTTTTGTAAATTTTATATCTTTTCATGCAACAACACTGAAGATTTGACATTTTGATTCAATGTACAGAAGTCAGTGTACAGCTTGTATAACAGTATAAATTTGATGTGCTGCCATCAATGCTGGCAACAAAAGCGAGTACACTCTTAAGTGAAAATGGACAAATTGTGCCCAATTTGCAATTTTTCCTTTACAGTGACATGTGACTCATCAGTGTTACAAGGTCTCAGGTGTGAAAGGGCAGCAGGTGCGTCAGGCGGAATGTACCCGGAACCCATGAGGAATGAGGACCATCAGATCAGAATGAACAGACAAAAATGCTGGACAGCTAGGTAAGACCTTTATATCTTACAAACCAAACCTTTAAACCTCTGTTCCTCCTGATTCTTTATGCCTGTTCTGTTTCAGGCAACTTCTGCCTGAAACAGAGATAACTCCTCCCCCTTATGTCGGTTGTTGTGATAATGTGATAATTGACTAATATGAATTGAATTATTTCTCCCCAATATCATTTTCTACAGGCATTGTGTTTAGGAAGAGCATGAAGAGAGCCAAAGAACCACAGAAAAAGTAATTGCATGTTAAAGGGGTTTTGCCACGATGTAATGTTGACGTGGGATCCTCCAAAATGGGTATTTAATCACTTTTTTTTAAATATATGTGATTACAAAAAGTGAAGCCTGTGAGAGCTACAGCATTGCTCAGTCCCCCTTAGTTTCCTGAAAGTTTATATTAGACACGACCAGGACACTGACAGGAGCTGATCTGGCCGAACTTGCGTTGTCTGCCCTTCTTATCTGATGACAGGGAACATGAAGGAGCTTGCAAGGGGCTAGGGAGAAAAGTGCAGTGTATGAGTCTGTCTGCTGTATAGAGAATCCACTGTTGTAATGTTATTATTTGACTAAACTTTAGAGACGCTCCCTGCTTCCTCACTCTCTGCTCACCCCCCCTCACCCCTGCGGCCGTTCATGACTCAGCATGCTTTGTTTATATTCTCCCTTGAGCAGATAAGAGGTAAGGAACTCACTTCGTGGCAAAACCCCTTTAAGTAGCAAGTAATTGAGCGAGTGAAAAATTGAAAAAGAAACGAAGGCTCAAAGAAGAAACATGCAGTACAATTTTAGAAGCAAAATACTTTAATGCATCTATCACCAAATGACCATGCAGAAATGTTCATATTCCCTTTTTGGACAGTGGGGGAAATAGAAGCACACAGCCACATCTCCTGGATCTGCTACAAGGTTTGAAGAGGACCAACCAGGGACCTCACAGGGACTTCCTGTGCAGCCACTATTTTGGAAAAGAAAAGACAGATTAGAATGGACTCAGAATTGTAAAACTTTCTCATTTGTTGTCAACACCCTAGTAAAAAGTAATCCTTCTATTAAAGGGGTTGTCTCGCTACAATGATTGGGTTTTAATTAAAAGATCTTTAAAAAACAAGCAGCTTTGCAATATATGTTCATTACAAATGTCCTACTGATTTTGAGTTATCCCTGTTAGTAGTAGTGCATCAGCTCCTCAAATCTCTATAGCAGCTGACCTGTTGATCTTTATCTCACTGGCTGTCAGGTCTGATGATGACTCATCACCTTCTGAATACAGGTCTGAGCACAGAGCCCCTCCTGCACAGTATGAGTCTACTTGTGATGCTTCTGTAGTAGAGGGAGGGGGAGGGCTCTGGCTGTGTCTGTCTGGATTAACCCTGTGTGTGCCTGCTTCCTCCTGCTCTCTACACAGATTGAGGAGAGCAGAGTTGAGGCTGACAGCAGTGACCCTGTGTGTTACTATAGTCATGATGTGTCTGTGGAGCTCTGACTATACTAATAGAACAGATCAGGGGGGCATGTGAATGGTTCATGCTCTGCTGTACTAGTGACACATCGTGAATATAGTAACACACTTCACAGCTGCCCTGTGTCTGTTCTGATAGGGTTTGTTGGTTGCTGGAGATGTGGAGATTTGTATGCTAAGCAGGGGGTATAGGAACACATGCATCCCCTCTGCTCTGCTGTTAGCATACACAGCTTCACAGACCTCTCCACATTCACAGATCAGCCCTCTCTCTGCTGTCTCCTGACTCTGTGCAGCTGATTCAGCAGTGAGCAGCAGATCTAGGCAGGCACCCACAGGGTTAACTCTGGCAGCAAACACCCTCACCCCTCCCCCTGCTGTATAGAAGTAACTGCAGTCAGAGGAGGAGAGCTGTCTGTGTGCTGAGGGGACGGGGGAAGAGGGAGGCGAAGAGGCAGACAAGAAGCACGCCCCTAAATTCAAAAATCCTTTGCTCCAGACACATTGAAGCAGGCTGAAAGCTTGTAATGAGACAACTCCTTTAAACCTGCTGTTATGAGATTACTACATTCCAGCTTCGAAGAGATGGCAGAATTCCGTGCCCTTGAATTGAGTAAATTTATAAATCTTTATGATTTAAATATTATGGGAGAGACATCAGAAGCTAGTACCAAACATAACAAACAAAGAGAAGAATTATTTTCAGAGTCACTCACACCAGAGTCCCCTCTTACTGACTGGGAAATGTTACTTTCACCAGAATCCCCACATCTTGAAGAGAACAGTGAGCCTTTTATCCCCCTTCCTGAACCACAAATGCCGCCTGCCATAGTTTATCAAGCTTCTGTGACTATGGAACTGAAATTGAACGGGAGAATCAAGCTTCATAAACAGAAACAGATTTCAAAGAACAATTATACCAGGATTTAGCTGACTTTATAACATCACCAGGTACATCTGAACTGGATGAACTTAAAAATGTGCTAGAAGAGATGAAGGATAGAGACAGAAAAGTAAAAGGTCTGCTGAAAAAAAAATCAAACGACTGATATTGACTAATATGTCACAACAAGAGCAAGAGCTAAGAGAAGTTTTTTTTCTCCAGATTACATGCTAAAGGGAGATTCATGAGGTTTGATACCAATTCTCAGACAGTTAAAAGCATTATAGGATTTGCATTTATCATTGGATTGAAAAGCCGAACACATAAAATCTTAAAGACTTTTGAGCCAAATTGGTAAAGACTTTCACCGGGCTTTTATTTCAACTTACAGTCTGGACCAAAAGAATTCTGGCATCTGTAAGAAACCCTGCATTTTTTGCAGACTGAGAAGACAGTAACAGCAAGAAAGGGGTGTGAAGAAAAGATTAGCAAGGAAAAAAGAAAAAAAAATTTCGGTGCATCAAAGTTAACTGACCTGAGTTAAAGATATAGTGGACACTTTAGTCAAAAAGGCAAACCTAGATTTCCTGAAGACCCAAAGACATTAAAAATGAAATATCCAGACTTCAACTGAGCAAGCAGCCTGATTGCAGGCAAGACAACAGTCGAACCACGATCAAAGCCCCTAACAAAGACAGACGTTCTCCTGGAAAGGATTACAATTATTGTATAAACTAAGCATTCTTGACAAGGTTGTTGCCTTCCCCGGAAATAAGAAAAGTACCAGCTCCTTCAAGAAAAAGTTAACCTATTCAGTCCCAAGACAAACAAGCTGACTTCCCCAATTCATACACTAATGAACCTTAAAGCACTTTTGCAATTGGTTTGTATTGCCTAAATCATTTAGTATAGCAGATATGAGCTAATCTGCATGTGTCTAGAGCTAAACCAGCAGCTTCAGGTCGGGCCACACCATCGTTGCTGTGATTGGCTGCCTGATATTAAGTTCAGCCTGTTGGGACATGCCCACTGAATGGAACACAACCCCCTATGCTGTGATTGGCTGCCTGTACTCTGTGCTGACTCCCCTCTGAGCTGTGAAAAATAAAAGTGAACCTAGCTGCCTGCGATGGCTGTCCCTGTATAATAAAGGCTGTCTCGGCTCCTCTCTATACTCATTTCCCAGTGATGGCTCTATGTGATAGATCAGGGCAATTACTGAGTCTCTAGCTGCTAGATTCACTGTCCCCCCATATAACACAGCCTTATACAGTCTGCTCCCCTCTCTACCTCCTGCCTGAAAACAGAGGGAGCAGCAGAGTGCACTTGTCACATTTGTTTAATCAGTTCAGGCTGTATATATAACTATTTACAGCAATGCAGGTGTTCTGGTTACAAGGAGCTTGTGCAGCCTGGGAGGGAGATGACAGCTCTGTAGGCATGATAACTGACCATTGCAGGAGGTCTTCAGAGCTGTAATAACCTCTCCTTTCCCCTGCGCACACACAGAATGATGATGTCACCAGTCTTCGGTGAGGGAAGCCACACCTACTTTGAGGAGAGACCGGCTTACTAGGAGGAGAGATCAGCCCTGGATTTGAAACTGTAGGAGACAGAAAAATCTCAAGTCTGTGAAAACCCCTTTAATAAAGATTATAAAGAATTACCACACACTACCTGACCAGTAGCTACAAACAATTGCCATTGCCCTTTTCTCTAATTCTGGAAAAGAGGTAGAGGGGTAAGGCTAGGATAGATACTGTTTATTCCAAATGGATTTTTAGACCAATTTGAATTTGGAAGGAATATTCTAGGAGTCTGTATGTTAGACTGACTCCATGTAAGAAACTAGACCCCTTAAAGTATTTAAAAAAGCATTTTAGGAAGTTTGTTACCCCTTTAGATATTTCACAGAAATTAAAGCAAAGTGGAGGTACAATTTCACTTTTTTTTGCAGATTTTCAATTTTTATTCATTATTTACTGGAGCACGGTAGATGTGACCAGGTAACTGCAACTCAACATCAATTTCCCAGATTCTGCCATTTTCAGAGATATCCCACATGTGGCCCTAGTGCACTATTTGGCTCAACCTCAAGCCCTAGAATAGGAGAAGCACCTACCGGACTCCGGGGTCTCATTTTCATCACGATTTTATTTAGGCGCCATTTCTTCCAAGTTCGGCAATATCTTACATGTGGGTGTAAACTGCTGTTTGGGCAAAGGGCAGGGCATACAAGGGAGGGCACTCTTTGGATTTTGGAACACAGATTTTGGTGGGGCCATGTTGCATTTGCAAAGCCCCCAAAGTACCAGAACAGGTGAAACCTTCCAGAAGTTGCCCCATTTTGGATTTCACACCCCTCAGGGATCTCATCTAGGGGTGTATTGTGCATTTGTGTTTTACACTTTTTTTTTACTTTTTTACTTGTTTTACACTTTTTCCCAGATGGGAATAGTATGAGCGATATTCAAATCGCTCATACAAGAGCAGACCTGCACACAGCATTACTGCTGTGTACTGGTCTCCATGGTGACTGTCAATCACCATGGTGATGTCTCCAGACGACCTGAATGCTTTCAGAAAGCATCCGGGCAGTTGGGTAAGGAGACCAGCTTGCTGCGCTGATCGCAAGCAGGAGGGGCTCGCTCCTCCTGCTTGCAGCTTCGATGTCGCAACCATGATAGGTCCGCAACATCGAAGGGTTAATCACCCGCGGCCGGAGCTTACCCCGGCCGTGGGGGATGCGGCATGATGCCAGCGGTAATATACCGATGGTACCATGCTGTGATCTTGCGAGCTCCGCTTTTGAGCTCACAGGATCGCCATGACGTACCCAAACGTCAATTTGCAGGAACCCCTACCCGACCTTGACGTATGGGTACGTCAAATGTCATTAAGGGGTTAAATTAACAAAATATAATACTAAAATATAACTTTTATTAACTCTTATAGAAGAACCATAGTATCCTAAAACAGCCAGACTAGGGTAGACTGTCCTTCATAGAACTCTGACATTTGTCAGTGAAAATGAATAGTTGTACCAGCAGTGAACCTAAACCATGGGTGCATCTGGTCTAGAACTAGAAAATGAATGAAGGTATCCTTCATCCCACCCTGACAGCTGTCAGTAAGAATAGTACATAGTTACACCTGCAGTATACCTGAAAAATAGGTATGTTTGATCTAAGGATATACCAACTGTGGATACACCTTCCTCTAATCACACAGTCTTTTGGGTGGTCACAGATCATTTTGTCTGATCAAGGGGTACAATTCATCTCAAAATTCTGGTGGGCATGCTGTTTCCAACTACAAGTTAAGTTGGACTTCTCTTCTGCTTACCATCTCCAATCCAATGTACAAATAGAGAGAGTGAATCAAATCCTCAGGAACTACTTTTGTCTCGACAACTGGTCTGAATTTCATGGGCTGAATTCTCGTACAACAATCTTGATCCTGCTGGAGCTTCTCCCTTCGTCATGGTTTATGGGTGACATCACCACCATCCTCTTCCCCTTCCTACTGCTTTGGATGTTCCTTCTGTGGATGTCCAGGTCGAAGATATTTCCCGCATTTGGCAGGATACCAATCAGTCGTTTCTCCAGGCTTCCGTCTGGGCTAGGATGTGTTCCATCCCAGTGATACGGTGTGGCTGTCCACCAAGTACATTCGACTTAAGATTCCCAGCCTCAAGCTTGGTCTTTGCTTTCTGGGTCTCTTCCTGGTTCTATGCCACATCAATCCAATGTGCTACAAGCTTTGCTTGCCTCCACCTATGTGGATCCTGAATTCCTTTCACTTCTCTCTCCTAAAGCCCTTGGTCCTTAATCGCTTTTCCCAGAAGACTGGAGTATCCACTATGCTGAAGCAGATTCTGGGGATATTTTCGAGATCCAAGAAATTGTGGCAAAGAAAAGTTTCAGATGTAAACGTTTCTTTCTTGTAGACTGGAAGGGATTCTGCCTGAGAAAAGATTGTGGGAGCCTCCGTTACTCACCTCTTCCTGTTCCGCTCCCTGTCTTTAGCTGATGTGCACATACCGCCGCTGCTTTGGGCATGTGCACCAATTCTCAGAAATTTAAAAGGCCAGCGCCCCACTGATTTCCAATCATCAGCGCTAGACCCTTTATTATGGAACTTCCGCCTGCACTTCCTGCCAGTGTATTGGTGTGCATCCTCAGTGCCTAATTTGTTGTCATTTATGCTACCTGGATTCTGACCTTGCCTGTGACCTCGACTATTCTCTGCCTGCCACGTGCCCCGATATCACCGCAAGTGACTTGACCACTGACCATGTCTCGCTGTCACTACGAGCGGCTACATCAGGGGTAGCGACATCGGAGTCCCCTGCAGCAAAGTCCATCCCACCTTGTGGTGGGCTCTGGTGAATAACTGAGGGATCCTTAAACTCTGCTCCCTGGCTTGGTTCAATAAGTCATCTCTTACAGTGATCAAGCGGATCCAGTACCATCACCCATGACATTTTATTTCCTGTCCTTCAGGACATAGAACAGGTGGTTGCAGAGTATAAATATTTTCTAAATTGTATATAGACATGCAGACGTTCCTTATGTTATGTTGTGAATATAGATTTCTTCCTTTCATTAATTCGATGCACACTGGGTTCATTGTGCTTGATCTCTGTTTTAACTTTAGGACCAATTTTTGCTATGCTCACACAACAATTCCACAGTTTTTTTGCGTATTGCTGAGTTTAAGTTCAGAGCTTAGCAGGTTGCTACTGTTTTTTGTTTCTTAGTATGTTTCCCATATGCTCTTGATTACGCAGAGCGCACCTGGGACACTGATGTCAGAGTGAGCTCTGTACCTGTCTGTCTCGTTGTTTGACATCTTGTGGTCATTTACTGTTGCTACATGTGTATATGTTTTTTATGTCATAAATTACCAGATTGTCTATATTTGTGTTCTCCAGATATTTCACTTGTCACCCAACAGGCTTTCCCCTAAAGGTACATCCACATAACAACTAACTATATATATAGGTTATAGGTCACCCAGTGGGTATATGGGTAGGTTATATATCCCCCAGCAGGTATATAGGTAGGTTATATATCCCTCAGTTGGTAAATAGGTAGGTTATAGGTCCCCAGGAGGTATATAGGCAGGTTATAGGTCCCCGAGCAGGTATATAGGTAGGTTATAGGTCCCCCAGTGGGTATATAGATAGGTTATATGTTCACCAGTGGGTATATAGGTAGGTTATAGGTCCCCCAGTGGTTATATAGGTTGGTTATATGTTCACCAGCAGGTATATAAGTAGGTTATATGTCCCCCAGTTGATAAATAGGTAGGTTATAGGTCCAACAGCAGATATATAGGCAGTTTATAGGTCCCCCAGTAAATATATAGGCAGGTTATAGGTCCCCCAGCAGGTATATAAGTCTTCCAGTAGGTATGTAGGCAGGTTATAAGTCCCCCAGCAAGTATATAGGTATGTTATAGGTCCCCGATGGGTGTATAGGTAGGTTGTATGTCCCCCAACAGGTGTATAGGTAGGTTATATGTCTCCCAGTTGGTATATAGGTAGGTTACAGGTCCCCCAGTAGGTATATAGGCAGTTTATATGAACCCCAACAGGTATATAGGTTCCCAGGTAGGTATAAAGGCAGGTTATTTATCCCCCAACAGGTATATAGGTCCCCCAGTAGGAATATAGGCAGGGTATATGTCCCTCAGCTCGTATATAGGTCCCTCAGTAGGTATATAGGCAGTTCATATGTCCCACAGCAGGTAATAGGGCTAATTACTAACAGTACTCGCCATTCCCCGGCTCCCTGAAGCACCCGCTGTTCTCTGTCTTCTTCCTGCACAGGCGGTGTGATGTCATCAGGCCGCGCAGGCAGCATGATGACACTCTCACACCACCTGTACTGTGTGCTCCGCAGAGTGGAGAGCTTTCACTCTCTGCTCCGCAGAAGCCTGCAACTGTATGTGCGTCCACAGGACAGCTTAGCGACCGGTATCGACTTGGGACCTTAACGATCGGCAAATGGTGGAGACACCTGAGACTACTGAGTTGCGTGTAATGTCGGGGAATGTCATGCGGGCTGGTCAGAGCTAGTTAGAGGGCCGGATGTGGCCCGTGGGCCATGCAGTGCCCAGGTCTGCCTAAGGGTGACATCTAGCCTGCTGATGTGCAAGATGGTTAAGTCCTTAAACGGGTTGTCTCCACACAGAGTTTCATAGATGAATGAAATAATGCCGCTTTATTCTGTCACTTTCTGGTCAGACTGTATCCATGAGCTCCGTGCATTCACTCCTGTAGTCATCTCTGTGTTTTCAGTTACTAATTAGTTCAGATTAGCTCAGAAGCTTCTCTGAAACTACTAGCAGGAGTTTTTATCTGATCTCTCAAACAAAAGCCTGTAATTAGTGCTGTTTACTTTAGATAAATCAAGCTTTTTACTGCTGGCCAGCACAGAGCTGCAACACAACCTGTGTGATGACTTCAGTCACTGCTATCACATAGAACAAACAGCAGGGGGGAGAGAGTAAACAGGTCGGTCACTGAGGGAACAGAAATAGCCAGGGAGGTGATGATATCACTTGCAGCTCCTTAACAAAAACAGATGAACAAAGCAATATATTTGGAAAAAGTATTTATTTAGTGTTCCCTACATTTTGAAAGCTATTCTTTGTAGCGAGACAACCCCTTTAAGCACAAACCAATGTCTTAAACATTGTGAGTCCCTCTGTCACATTGCATAAAACCCTCTGCTACACTCCACATATCAGAGTTGTGGTTATTTGGATTAAGGCATCCATGGTTTAATTAAGTGAGGAGATACCCTTCTCTCAGACCTCCCAGAAACCCAAGTTATGCCAGGCAATCTCAAAACTGTGTACCAGTTCACACGTAATAGTTTTGGATGGGTTCCCCACTTTAATAAACTGTTAATAAACACAAGGGGAGGAGTTTGGGGCCATAATTTATAGGATAGCATGCTCATTCAAAACCTCACCAGTCCTATTTGGGTGGAGAAATCCCCATATTGGTGCTGCTGACAGGACTAAGGAAAACATATTTACGTTATAAAACCAAAAATTTACTCATTAAAAAAAGCCCAATACAATGCTATATTATTTATTCTGCAAAATACCTAAGGCCAGAACTTTCTGTTCATTCCACCTCCTAGAAAAATAGAATAAAAAGTGATTAAAAAGTTGCACATACCCTACAAAACATGAGCCATGAAAAAGCTTCAACAAAAGAAAAATACAAAAGGTATTGGTCTCAGATAATGGAGATGCCAAGCATTTTTTTACAATAATTATTTTTAATAAAAACTATACTAATTTGATATCTCTGGAATAAGATCAACCTACACATTAAAATGCTACACAATAAACAGCATAAAAATCCCCCCCTCCCAAAAAAAAAAAAAATTGTGTATCTGTTTTTTTTTTTTCAATTTCACCACAAAAAGTATTCTATTTTTAGTTCCCCAATCCATTATATGATGCTTTTAATGGTGTCATTAAAAAAACAAAACGTTGTCAATAAAAACAAGCCCTCATATGGCTATGTCAACTGCAAAAAATAAAATAGTTCAAGGCAAGGATGAAAAAAACAGTAGAGAAAAAACAAAAATAGACAAATCACTGTTAAATACTTTAAGTGACTCCTCCACTCAGATACATTTTCTTTGTATAAGCCACATGCAATGTTAGTTATAGCTCATTTTTATCCCACTGATTTCATCATGTCATCCCTTGCCACCTTGTTTGGAAACATTTATCATTCAATTCTCATTGAAAAGCGAAGAACATCTTTTAACCTTTTAGATAAATTGGCAAATACAATCTCAGTGACAAATTAATCTGTCAGATTTTCCTTTGGACATAATGGAGGACACGTATGAAAAGAGGCGCTGCCTCGACACTTGTACTTCTCAGTAAGTTAGTGTGGCATTTGTCAGTATGTATGAAAGTGTCTCACAGTACTTTATAAATGTGTCCCGTTGTAAGACACATTTATGCGCCAAAAAAGTGGCAAAAAAGTGCGCCACATTCTGCTGAGACACAATATGGGCGACATGTATGAATGGGGCTGTGCCAGATATCTGGCGTCTTTTCAGCCCGATATTAGGCACAGCCCGGTGCATACATTTTTAAATCTCCCGCAGAACATTATCAGGCACATTACATAGTGCCCGTGGCGCTTTGTAATGCGCCCGATCTCTTTGCTGCGGCATTTCTAGGTGCATTACAGCTGGAACAGGTAGAGCATTTTCAAAGTGGTTTACCTGAGCCAGAAATGTTGCCCTAGCACTAGAATGTGCCTGATTTAAGATTTATGTTCACAAATAAGGCGCATTCTATGAATTTATTGTGCGCATGAAATTTGGCGTTAAATATTAAAACTTGTGATTTTTATTCATTCCATAAAAATTCAAAAGCGAAAAACAACAACAAAGCATGTCTAAGTGTGATATGTATGAACGGGGCTGCGGCAGAAGTCTGGTGTCTTTTCAGCCGAAAACTAGCGCAGCGCTGTATTTTTAATTAGTCCGCACGCTCATATTAGGCACATTACAGTCCGCTCGCGGCTATTTGTAAGGCGCCTGAGGTCATGGGGCGTGCTGTAGGCGTGTCACAATACAACCGCATGAAGCTACACATTTGTATCTTTATTATGGCAAATCCAGGCACATTACTAGTGGTTTACCTGAGCCAGAAGTGTCGCTTTATAGCTAGAAAGTGCTAAATCTATGACCCGCAGTAGAACAGGTTCATAGATTCAGGCGCATTCTACACTGCAAATGCACGCCCAAAAAAAATGGTGCCTGGGCGCCAATAATCATACGTGTCGCCCTGAGAGTCCATTAATGTGTGCGCTCTTTTAGTGCTTTGCTGTTGTTTTTTACTTTCTACTTCTTATGGAATTAATAAAAATCTCAAGTTTTAATATTTCACCGAGTGCTGTAAACCCTCTGTCATTAATAAATGTGTTTAATCTTATGAATGTGGCAAAACACACCCCCTAAGAATTGGCGCAGACAAAAGTGTCAAGGATGTCGGATGTGCGCCAGTTTTGGGCAAAAGACCTTTTATACATCTGTCGGACAGAGACAACAGAGACACAGACAGTTTTTTGGTGGACTTAACTCCAGAAAGCCTAGTTCATACATGTCCCCCAATGTTAACTCTTGAAAAATGGCTAACCAATAAAGCCTTTTCTTTTAAGTACTTGCCGACTGCCCATAAACTATAAGGGTACGTTTACACGACAGAGACCAAATACCGGTAGGGAAATACCGACCGGTATTTTGTCTTTTTTTGGCACGCAGGGGGACGGCTTTTGTCCACGGTTTGCGGATTCAAGTCCCTCCCCATTGCACTCCCATGTTCATGTTCTGCCCAAAAACCGGGTGGAAGAATGAATATGTTCTAAGTTTTTCCTTACGCCGGCAGTGTAAAAAAACCGTCCTGCAGAAAATCTGTTCAGTGGGGACTGCTGCATGGATTTTCCATTAAAGTCAATGTAAAAGGATGACAGTTGGTTTACAGACAGCTTTCAAATCTGAAAAACGTCTGTAAAACCAATGGAAAACCTGTGCCGTGGGGACAAGCCCTAAGGGCATGTTCACACAGTGTTTTTGGACGAGGTTTTGGACGAGGTTTTCGGAGCATTTCCTCGCCCAAAACCTCGTCCAAACCACATCAAAACCTCGCCTGAAACATGCTTCTTCTGAAGAGGTTTTTGACGAGGCTTTGATCAGGTTTTGGACGAGGTTTTCACCCATACAAATGAATAGCCAGGACAAAAACCGCGCCGAAAACCGCGGCAAAACCGCGCTAAAAGCAGCGCCGAAAAACGCGCCTAAACCACGCCTACAATTGACATGACACTTCTTTTTCATTGCTTCCAAAGAAGCGTGTAAAACCTGGTCGTGTGTAAACTACAACAAGGTTTTACATAGAATAATTAAATGAACGGGTCTTTTTGGGAACTTTTTGGGACGAGGTTTTGGCCATGAAACTCCCAAAAACCCCCTCTCCAAAAAAGCTGGTGAACTGCCCAAATTTTTGGGGGTGGTGCATTTTTATCTCTGCACAGAGGTTCTGAACTCTCCACTGAGAAGGCAGGGATGGTTTATTACTGTCCCTGCCTTCCTGATCACTGTATATAAAGTGCTCAGTGAGTGCTCTATATACAATTAGTAGGGCCTTCCCAGGCCTCACACTGACTGCCGGGGCTTAGTAACTGTATGAGCGCTGGGGTCTTATTAGACCTCATAAACTCTGTAGTCAGTATAGAGGCTGTATTCACCCTGAAACTAGGGATAATATATCAGCACCAGTTACAGGGGAAATCATTTAAAAAAAGGTACAGATTCCTCCCAGAAGTTTTGTTCTGAACTTATATTTAAAATAAAATAATAACAAAACAAAAAAGAAAAATTTCAAAAAACTGAAAACTGCATATCACATAGTTTTAAATATATATATATATATAATATATTATAATATACATATTTTAATACCCCTAAACCGGGCCTTTTTAAATTTGGGTTTCCCCTGCCCCAACTGCTCGTTAACCCTTAATTTCTAATCAGCCAAACCCACTTTGGCGGCAACTCATTTGCTTTTTTGGGCATGTAACATGGTCAAGAAAAATTCCTGTTTTTTCAAACCGGCTTTCATATGGGGAAGAAAGGTGATTTGAGTCCTTTTGGAACGTGGAATGGTTGTTTTTTCCAAAAGGGCGGGTTTCTGAGTTTTTCAAAAATTTCGAACTCCGGGGATTTTCACGCAAAAACCCATCCCCAAAGGGTTTACAGAGAATGGTCCGAAAAAGAAAAAACTCCAGGGAGCGGAGTCCTGGGGGCTTGGGGAAAATGCCTTGTTGATGCCAGAGGTAAAAGGGAAAATGGGCAGACGGGGTTTCGAGCTGTTTAAAAAAGGCAAAAATGCCCTCAAATAGCCCCCCCTTTTAAAACCCAAAGGTGGGCCCAAAAAGAGCATCTCTAAAACCACAGTCCGGCGAATTTTTGGGCAGAGGGGCTACAGCAAAAAAGGCCCAAACCCCGGGGGTAAACCCCAATTCAGCAAAAAAAAAAAGGGAAACTGAGGTCCAATTTGCCCCAAGTTTCATCGAAATTGGACAGTAAAATTTGGGAAAAACTTTTCCTGGTGATGATTCCCTCTTTTCCCTGTTTGCACATTCGGAGGGTGGGGTCAAAAATTTGACGTCAACAACATGAAAGCAGGGATCCATCCTGCCTTGTTCAACGGTTCGGGCTGGTGGTGGGGTCTGGTGGGGGAATATTTTCGGGCACTCTTTGCCCCTTGGTACCATTGGGGCATCGTTCAAACGCCACACCTCCTGAGTATTGTTGCTGACATGCCCAAACCCTTTATGACCAAAATTACCCAACATGATGGCTACTTTCAGAATAATGGCCCCATTTTCATAAAGCTGAATCATCTCAGACTGGTTTCTTAAAACATGAGAATGCTTCCAGCACCTTTTTGGGAATCTATGCCACGAAAATTGAGGCAGTTTCTGAAAGCAAAAGGGGTCCAACCCGTTACTACAGGGTTTTGTACCTAATAAAAGTGGCCGGTGAGTATATATATATATATATATATATATATATATATTTTATATATATATATAAACTGAAATGTGGCGCAATTACAAAACTTATTTTAGCACCAATCTTGCTGTTAAATGAAATAATGTGAAAAACAGATTTTTTTTTTATATTTTCCCTCACTTTATTTAGAAAAGAAAATGTAATGTAATAATTACATAAAAATAACGCTTAACATATCACAAAAAAAAGACCCCAAAAGATAGTAGAATAACCAGGTGCAAGAAAGCGTTATAGTGTTCAAATCCTCATGTATTAACGAGAAGGAAAATGTGCCTGGTTACAATAAGGGTAAACAACAAAGTCAGGAACTGGTTAAAAATCCCCAGCACCCAGCATTCGTAACTATGAGTTTCATGTAATCTTTACTTTTTGTTTAATGTAGTATAAAGAATCACTTCACATTTTCATCTTCTAACTTCCTGCCTCAGTAAATCTGTAATTGAGGCATAAATAAGAAAACAACACATTGTGGATGTTAATGAGTATACAGTATGTGAAGGCTATCATCCACTCACTGATCCCTGTTAGCTAGACAGCAATGCTAAAAGGAAGTGATAGATGCTTTAGAAATCTTATTAATGGTGATATACCGTAAAGGATTTTTTTTTACCCATGAACATTGAAGACATATTGATAAAATATGCCATCATGCTTAAAAAATGTAGTTACCTACCTGTTGTGTTCCCCCTTAGTGTTCTTTTATTTCCCTATCAGAATATCCACGTAATGTATCCAGTGCTGGTAAAAGAAGCCCCTTCTTGCACGTCATTTCTTACTATTTGTCCTGCACAACAGCAGGAATCACTTGGCTGTCCCTGTACAGAAGAGTGGGACTGGGCTGTGCCCCCTGGATACATTAGGTGAAATCGGCCCTGGCACCAAGGGGTACAATAGTAAGTTTGTAATATTTTTACAACAAATAATTCCATTACCTTGTGACAATGATATATTTCAATTTAGGACAACTCCATTAGGTTTTATTGTCAAATTTTCAAGTAATACAATCTGACGGCATCAAATAAAATAAAAAAATTTAAAAATCCATGCAAACTATTTCCAACAGCCTGTATCATGCTTTGAATAAAGGGTTTCTATCAACATAGAGCGTCACATAATAACAGACCCTTTAATAAAGAACTAAGTAGGTTTGTTAAAATTAAATGTACTATAAATAATGAGGGACTAACGTCAATTTTTCATTCTGTGGCAGGTACTTGGACATTTCAAGTTAATCATCAGCTTTGTGATTACATAAGATATAGTTAGAGATTCAAAAATGTACATTTTAGTAGGCTTGTGACCTTGCCTATAGCAACCAATCAATGAAACCTTACAGAAACTGAGTTGCCTGAAGACATAGACAATTTCTCTTTAGTTGCAATTTTATAGGGTTATGTTTACTTCCTAGTTATTGGAACAAGCCACAGAAATTCAGAATTCATTTTGGGTAGTCTATCCAAAAACATTTATCAGCCGACAGAAATTTTCCAGAAATTTCAGACAACAGAAATATAGATATGACATTTAGAAAGTGGGATAGAATGCTTTAGTGGGTTGGGATTGAGGTCTAAATTAAGTTTAGGTTTTTGTATAGAGATACTTTCCACCATCTCCAATGAGACGGGGTATTAAAATTGGTATACATGAAAAGGTTGGGAATTCCCAAAGCAACCAATCAGATTCCAACTCAGATTCTCTAAAGGCTGTTAGGAAAATTAAAGATTCAGCATGATCGGCTGCTATGGGCATATGCACCAGTTTCTCCTTGCCCTAGTTTGGATAAATCTCTATCCGTTTTAATAATCATTTCTCTTTACATGAAGAAATGGGTCATTTCTGCTTTAGACTGAGTCTTACAGTCCCCTTGTGAGGGATGAGAGTTCATACAGCACATTTGTGTCAGACAAGTCCAAGTGGGTTTACTATTACGTGTATTGATTCTGTGTGATCTAGATGATCTGCCCATTACAATTGGCATTAACACATTCTAGTCTCTGCAGGGCAATTGGTCAGAACATCCGTAGATGTAAAGTTTGACTTTATTGCTGGGATAATATATAACATCATTTATACTGCCCTTTAGAATGAATCTGCCAAAAGATGATATATGTGCTTTATTTGTTTTATATTTTTCCATTATCTTTGTTTGTTTTACCACCATTTTATTTTGTGATTGATTTACAGTATAAATGCTGCACAAACTGTTTTCTAAATTGCAGGTTTTAGGAGTTTTCATTTAAGCACTTAGGGGGTCATGTATGTTAACTGTCTTGGTCTAAGACTTTCTTTGTTGCCCATAGCAACCAATCAGAGCACCCATTTCATTCTTTCAGAGCATTAGATGAAATGTAAGGGGAACTCCGATTGGTTGTATGGGCAACAAAGAAAGTCTTAGACCAAGACAGTTTTCATACATGGGGCCCTTAAAAGGGGGTGTATCGCTTTTATGGGTTCGGTGTTTTCTTGAAGCTTGATTCTCTCAGTTCCTGAAATCCCGGGGGGTTTCTTCCCCCACCGCTGGGGGGGTTTTTACTGAAGGGGGGTGACATCATCCCCCCCTTACTGTTCATCGCTCCAATCAGTGTGTTCACCGCTCTCTGGTTTTCCCCTGTCACTTTCCCCTATGCGTCTTTTCTGTAAACTGTTTTAAAACCACAGGCCTGCATTTAGTTTAGAAGCATTCTAGAACTCAGAGCATGATCTTTCTCCCCTCACAGCGGACGTTGTACAGTTCAATCCAGTCTTCCATGAACTCATCCAAAGCACAGATTCCTCTCCCTTCTATGACTACACAAGGCACCGAGGCACAATTCTGCTGTTTTCTGATTCTAGAAAGCAGCTTCAGTGTCACTGAGGAGCTGGTGGCTGTATAGAGTGAAATTGTTGCCGGCCCCTTATTCTGAGTGAGAGAGGCAGGAATGCACGCTCCCCTAAATACAACCAGGAGCCGAACAGAATTTAAATTAGTAGAGCCATCAGACAATGAAATGAAAGGAGGTGGGATCCAACCGGCACTAGGGAACTGTGTTTACAGGAAACGAAGATAAGGGAGACAGTGAAAATAAGACAGCTTTGCAAATGACATCCAATTGCAAAGTTGCTTGTTTTCACTGTCAAAAATAAAACCACGAAAAAAAAAATGGGACATAAATTAACAAGGAAAACTACAAAGCTACTCTTACTGCTCAAGGGCTGAAAGTTTATTACTGAGTCCCATCAGCAGGCATCTCTGGCCCAAATGCTGCATGGGAAAGATAGGCAGGTCCCGGATATTAATGACCCAATGCTCTAGGTACTAATTCACACCAGAATGCGGGAAACCCACAGTATAACACATAGGGAGAAGGCCATAGATAAGGCGATGCAAAGGGTAACGCCATTCATAAAGGGAACACCATGCTGAGTTACAGCCTATAGCGCCCATAATATTCAAATGGGCAGGCTTCCCAGCACTTAGAAGGTGTCCTGCACAAAATACTTGTACCCTAAGCCCCCAAGGGT
The DNA here is from genome assembly GCA_025379985.1 of Phyllomedusa bahiana. Lineage (NCBI taxonomy): Eukaryota > Metazoa > Chordata > Amphibia > Anura > Hylidae > Phyllomedusa > Phyllomedusa bahiana. The sequence goes on along the minus strand of JAODAL010003823.1, from coordinate 6,023 downwards.
GTTTTTGGGGCAAAAAAATATAATAACATGCTGGAAAAATATGAGGTATTAGTTGATATGGTAGCTACAGTAGCAAGCTTGCAAGCCCGCAAGGCTCCTCATTTCTTGCAAGTCCCTACAACCACGAAAAAAAAAATGGGACATAAATTACCAAGGAAAACTACAAAGCTACACTTACTGCTAAATGGCTGAAAGATATACTGAAAGGCGTTACCCTTTGCATCGCCTTATCTATGGCATTCTCCCTATGTGTTTTTACTGGTGGCTTTCTGCATGGGTGGTGTGAATTAGTACCTAGAGCATTGGCTCATTAATATCCGGCACCTGCCTATCTTTCCCATGCAGCATTTGGGCCAGAAATGCTGCTGATGGGACTCAGTATTCTTTCAGCCATTGAGCAGTAAGTGTAGCTTTGTAGTTTTCCTTGTTTTCACTGTCCCCTTATTCTGAAGACCATTTAATGTAGATGATACAACCCCTTTAATCTTTTTTGTTGAAGGGGTTGTCTGGTAGGATACTGTTTTTTTGTTTTTTTTGTTTTTAAAGGGGCAGATTAAGTTGAAAAAAAAATTAGCACTACTGACCTTCTTGATCCTCACCATTGCTGTTGTGATGTTCAACAGGTCCATTCTGATCTCCACTCACTAATCCCATCTCTACACACAAGAAATGGCCACAAATGCCTACTTTGCCAATCGCTGGCTGAGGCAGATCACCGCTGCAACCAGTGACTGGTTAAAGTTGTGGTTCTGTACCTATTCATGCTCATTAGTCCATTGGAATACGAGTAGAAATAGAAGTTAAACCCCATACTTCCCTTCCAGATGGTCTCCTTCACTCCCAGCTGCCGCTCTAATCATTCCAGCTCAAGCATTAAACTTTTATTGTTCTCATGGCAGCTGCAGTCATCACAGGCCACAATATCACCAGCATGTGACCTCTCTGGCCTGTTAGTGGCTGCAGCTGTCACGTGAACGATGAACGTTTCGTGCTTAAGCTGGGATGAACGGACCGGCAGCTGAGAGTGAAGGAGACCGTCTGGAAGGGAAAAAATAGGTTTATCTTCTATTTTTACTCATACCCCGATGGACCAATGTGAATAAATAGGTCCCAGAACACCCCTTTAAGCAGACATTTCTTTCCATTTCCGAAGATGGGACCAGTAAGGCTATGTTCACACGGCTTATTTGTAGGGCGTAATTACGCCCCGCAATTACGGCGTGGGGCCGGGGGCGGGGAGGGGAGTGGGGACGGGAGCGGGGGGCCTGCACCTCTCCGGCCCATAGACTATCATTACTAGCGGCGCGTATACGCCGCTAGTAAATGACATGTCACTTATCTCCCCCCGCGCAGTATTTGCCGAGCGGGGTGAGGAGACGTAATCCATAGTTCTCTAGGAGAACTGTGGATTACCATAATGACTGGGACGTATTCCAGCCGTAATTTGCGCAGTATGGCGCGAAATTATGGACTGAAATACGTCCCATTTTAAGCCATGTGAACATGGCCTAAGTGGATAAGAGCAGGGACCCACTAAGCATTTCAATGGGAGGGAAACTGAAATATCCTTATATTATTTATCTGGGTTTTTTAAACCAAATCTGTCCCTTAAAAAAGAAAAAAGACAGACAAGCCTTTGAACAGCATATTACTAGACACAATGGAATATACTCCCATGTACAAATATAACATTAAATGATTGTTCCATTCAGATGTTTTCACTCTTCACAGCCTCTTTAGGGCTTGTTCACGACAGGACAGACCTAGAGATGGATCTAAACAATTAGGAGTGAGATTATCACTGCTAGCAACGAGGAACACGCAGCTGCGTTCACATGAGAGATCGCCGCTGCGTGTTCCCCTCCTGCCTGTCGACTCCGCTTTTCGGACCCGATCAAAGAATTTACATGCAATTCTTTCAAAGACGGAGCCGACAGGCAGGAGGGGAACACGCAGCGGCGATCTCTCATGTGAACACCGCTGCATCTTCCTCATAGCCCAGGGTGATAATCTCACTGCTAATTGTTTAGATCCCTCTGGGTCCGTCCTGTCGGTCCCAGAGACAGATCTAAAAAGCGGAGTGAAAACTCCATGTGAACAAGCCCTTAGGATCTCACTTCCTGGGCAAACTATGGGTGGGTCTACAGTAGTGACCAGGCTTGGACCAGCCCACAGGGGAGCAGAGGAATCCCTTTGTGGCCCCTGAGCATGGCAGACCTGGAGTTTTTTTTTAAATACATATACCTCCTTGGAAGAGTCAGGAAGGCAGATAGAAAGATACAAAAAGCAAGAGGCAAAGTATAAGAGACATGTACAGTAGCTGTAGGGTGGGGCTTCAGAATCAACTGCACCAGTGAGCCCCATAATCAACTCCTTAGTTGGACCTCCAGAATGAAATTCCACTGGTGGGCCCTAGGCACCTCAGTCCAATACTGGCGGTGACTGACATTTTAGCTCTGCTAACTCCTATCCTAGCTGAGCCTGTAATAGGGACATTATTAATGGAGGGGTTGTAAAAAACAATGACACTGCCCAAACAGGTTATAAATGTGAGCTAGCAGAGGGGAAAAAAAACTATATGCTGCCAAGATACACTGTTAACTGGATACTGGCTATGGAATGTTGGATGCACTTACGAGTAAGGGTGCTTTGCAGATCTGGCAGGATGATACAAGGCTGCTCCCAGGACAAAGCTTTCCTCAGTAGAAAGATAAGATCAAAGACTGAGAAGCAATATGTCACATCTCCATCCCTACCACTGCTAGAGCAGAGAGATGGTCAGCAACTAGAGAAGCTCCTGTAGACAGACAGGGAATTAGAACTCCTCCACCTTTGTCTACATGTTTAAAGCTATCAGTGGAGATGGGGCAATCCATTCAAGAGCTTTGGGACAGCCCATATGATGATGTCATGTATTTGGAAGCTTTGGATAGGTTTATTGGCAAGATCTGAGTTAATTAGAGACACACTTGTGTATGTATTTTAAGCACACCAGAAATACACTGCTTCTGTGTGTAACATCATGGGAAAGTCTAAAGAAATCAGCCAAGATATCAGGAAGAAAATTGTGGACTTTCACAAGTCTGTTTCATCCTTGTGTGCAATTTCCAAATACCTGAAGGTGCCTTGTTCATCTGTACAAACAATTATACGCAAGTACAAACAAGATGGGTATGTCCAGCCATCATATCACTCAGGAAGGAGACAGGTTCTGTGTCTCGGAGATGAATGTGCTTTGGTCCAACGAGTGCTTATCAACCCAAGAACAAAAGCAAAAGACCTTGTGAAGATCCTGGTGGAAGCTGGTAATATTGTGTGTGAAACAAGTAGTGTATCAACATGGGCTGAAAGGCCACTCTGCTAGGAAGAAGCTATTGCTCCAACGGAAATATATAAAAGCCAGATTAATGTTTGCAAATGCACACAGGAACAAAGACCTATATTTTTGGAGACATGTCCAGTGGTCTGACGAAACTAAATTGGAACTGTTTGGCCATAATGATCATCATTATGTCTGGAGGAAAAAGGGAGAATCTGGTAAGCCTAAGAAAACCATCACAACTGTGAGAAAAGGGGGTGGCAGCATCATGTTGTGGAGTTGTTTTGCTGCAGGAGGAACTGGTGCACTTCACAAAATAGATGGCATCATGAGGAAAGAAGATTATGTGGCAATACTGAAGCAACATCTCAAGACATCAGCCAGGAAGTTAAAGCTTGGGCGGAAATGGGTCTTCCAAATGGACAATGACCTGAAGCATACTGCCAGACTGGTTACAAAGTGGCTTAAGGATAACCAAGTCAATGTTTTGGAGTGGCCATCAAAAAGCCCTGATCTCATTCCTATTGAAAATTTATGGGCAAAGCCAAAAAGGCAGGTACGAGCAAGGCGACCTACAAACATCGCTCAGCTACACTAGTTCTGTCAGGAGGAATGGGCCAAAATTCCCACCAACTATTGTGAGAAGCTCTTGGAAGGATATCCAAAACGTTTCACCCAAGTCATACAGTTTAAAGGCGATGCTACCAAATACTAATGAAATGTATGTAAACTTTTGACTGCAGAATGTAATAAAAATGCCATTATTCTGGCATTTGGCAAATATAAATAATTTTGATAATCCTTATTGACCTAAAACGGGTAAGGTTTCTTCTGATTTCATGTCAGATAGTGAGAAAAATGTTCATATGTGTCTTTTTATATAGTGCATGTAAACTTCTGGTTTCAACTTTACCTACAGGGGGCATTTATATACTACCGGGGGAATGTAAACATCTACAGGGGGCTGTATACACCTACAGGGGCATGTATATACCTACAGGGGGCAGTATACGACTAAAGGGGACATGTGTATGGCTTCAGGGAGTTTTATACAGCTACAGGGGGCAGTATACGGGTACAGGGAGCATGTATATACATACAGGGGGCAGTATATGGCTAGAGGGAGCATGTATATATCTACAGGGGGCTGTATACGGCTACAGGAGGCAGTATAAGGGTACAGGGGACATGTATATACCTACAGGGGTTCAGTATATGGCTTTAGGGGCATGTATATACCTACAGGGGGCTATATATGACTACAGGGGGCATATATGTACCTACAGGGTATACAAGGGGGTCATTACCACCATTGGGGCACTATGGATAGGGAGTTTGTACGGAGGTAAGAAATGGTAGGGAAGTGCTGGAAAAGTGAGGAGTCTAAGATGTCTGTGTCTTAGATTCTGTGGGACGAGTCATGGCAGTCTGGACCGAATGGAGAAGAAAATGGAGAGAGACTAACTCATCATAGAAGAGAACGACTCATGAGAAGATTAATTCAATCACTATGTCGTGGTGATATGTGGACATGGTGTCATAGTATTATTCAGTCACTATGTGCTGGTGATATGCGGTCATGGTTTTGGTTTATTATTCAGTCACTATGTGGTGGTGCTACATGGTCTTGGTGTGGTGGTATTATTCAGTTACTATGTGGTAGGGATATGTGGTCATGGTGTGGCACTATTATTTAGTCACTATGTGGTGGTGGTATGTGGTCATTGTGGAATTTTTGTAATAGTCTTAGGATTCTATTTTTGTGTATCGGTGTTATTTGGTAACTGTACGACCATTATTTAGTGGTTTTGTACTCAGTACTTTGTGTTATAGCTTTTGATATATTTTTATTTATATAAAATGTATGCTTCAGGGAGAGGACATATATCTTTAGACCTTTTATGTTTACCACCCGGTGTCCTGCTGCAATTAGGTGAGGGAGACTCAGAAGCCCCAGTGCCCCATCTTAAATACAGGTTAGTGTGATGATGTCATCACATCGGTCTGTATAAGTTGAAGCGAGACTGGACAGGACACCATATAGGTGGCAGAGGCAGGAAGGCCCAGCGGACCCCAAAAATAAACTCCTTTGGTGGGCTCTAGGCACCCCAGTCTGACACTGCATCTCACTCTTCTATTCTCGCTTTGTTTCTTGATCATATCATGTACCTTAGTAGCAGCTTCGGTGAACCTATTATTTAGATCCTTCATTACAGTCTTTGACTGGTGTGTATTCCCGTGGATAGCTTGTGTCATCACCATTATGGATAACTACTGACAATACTGACCAGTACATATTCCCATTCCCCACTCAGGGGAGTTACATGTTACATAAAGTCAATTAATTTGCAGTCTTTGAAAAAGAAAAGGGGTTCAGAAATGTGTCTTCATGGGATGCTTTTTTACAAAACAGTCTTTCATTCCCACATATCATTCAGTCATGCACTTCCCATCCCTTCCTTATATGCTTGAACTCAGCCACTATGAATTCGGGGGCTTATCAGAACCCCATGGCTGGTCAGGTGACTAGTGAGGGGTGTGGTTACCTAATCAACAGAGCTTAAATAGCAGCTGTGTTGGGCTGGTGAGGCCTTTTGCTCCTGAAAGAGAGGTTGCAGCACAGCCAAACAACAGTGTGGGAAAGGTTTAAAGCTGAGTATTTTGAGCGAGTGAACATTGCGAGGTGGTTTTCCTTTTAAAATGT